>JAODLD010000030.1:951824-962925 GCA_026781065.1 Mormyrops boulengeri | reverse complement strand
CCCCACCCCCCATATTCTTGGATCTGTGTAGAGCAGCAATTGAGCTGTGTCCCTCTTGGAGGTCCACTCAACAACCATAAGTCAAGCCTAAAGACAGACAGGGTTAGAATCTAACCCTGATGACCTGGAAGTGTAATTCATGCCCCCCTGCAGTTCTTCAAGTGGACTATAGGGGAGCTGGAGAGCCAATCTCACTGTAGCAGGTGCATTGGCAGTCCTGACTGGATAGGTGGGCATGTCACAGGATATCATTATTCATGTGCAGTGAGGCTTCTGGTTTCAAAGAGACATTTTTCACTGACCTACATTTTCATATTACTTAAACAGTTCAGTCTGTAGACCATGGACCAGCAAGCCATTGGGACTTATCTATAAATGGATCTGGGAATCATTAGCATGTAACTGAGAAATATTTCCTCATAAAGATGAGATATAGTCATACTTATAAACACATAAAAGCCAAAATAATTTCCGGTACTCATTTCTCCTAAATATGGTTCCATATAGAATAATGTAAGAGATTCATATCTGTGGTCTCTCATGATTAATTGTCTCAGTATTTCCTTAACTTAGTTGGCTAAGTTGTAAATGAAGGAAACTACAGTAAAAAACTACAGTAAAAAACCACTGAAGCAGGGAAAGGGGCATTCAAATCCACTAGGGCAGTGTTTCCCAGTTCGGTCCTCGGGGACTCATAGTCAGTACATGTTTTTGCTCCTGCCGAGCTCCCTACCAGAGAGTCCATGTTTTTGCTCCCTCCTAGCTCCCGGTAGAGTAAAAACGTGACCCGTCTGTGGGTCCCCGCGGACTGGATTGGTAAACACTGCCCTATGGACGTAAGAGCGGCTATTGAATTTTGAGTTTTGTCTAACCGATTTTATTTTTAATGAAACCTATGAACTTACTGCTAATTTAAAATGAAACTGACAAGTCTCGTCACATCTTGTTGGTAAAGTTATCAGTCCTTCTCCAAAGGAAGCGGGGGCCGCTTGCATTGTTACCAGGGGGCTCGTAGTATTGGGGCGGGGCCAGGGATGGTGATGTCATGCTGCCATTCACATGTCCAGTTGTTTCATAAGTTTCCACTAATGACCCCCCCCCCCCCCTATAAAACTATAACTATATGCACGCCTATATGAACTATAAAACCACATGCACGCCTCAGAAATGGGGGGGTCGCACGTCAGGAACCGTCAATGGTAGCTATTAGAGCAGTGCGCCCTCCAACCCTGAACAGCTGCCAGGACTGCTGAACTTCTGGAATGCTTTCGCTCACGTCCAACAGGCGCAGGCTCTCCTGCCAGCTTGTGGAAAGTGCAGGTCCACGGTTTCCGTTCCACTGCGGAGACGCTTTCATAAATCTCTCGTTATCTCGGGGTTGGGGGCACTTTCATCCGGTCCCCTCCCCCTCATATTTTTGAAAGTTGAATCATGAACGAATGGATCACAATTTACCAGAGGCCACTATGCGGCAAACATGTCAAAATGTATACACTGTCGCCCTTATTTCTTCAGATCTGGCTAAACACTCCAGTCTGGAGTGTCGTAGACCAAAGGAAAAAATAAAACTGTTTATCGACCGTCACTGGAAGGCTGAAGAGCTGCTGGCACTGAATCTTGCCTCCCCCCCCAATGCGGTCTGTCATGTTAACCTTGCCTTACACTTTTCCATGTGTCTGCGAAGAAACAACAGGCATTGGTGGTGGGGGGGGGGGGTGATAGATTATATACAATGGTCCTTCCAAGCATTTTATTTTCCCCACAATCTGTAAACACAAAGGAGAGCACTTCTGGAAAAAGGTTATGTGCCTCAGACACTTAAGCACCTTCCTTCACATTTGACCCAAATTTTAAGTGCAGAGCTCTGCTCTTTCATGAACAACAAATACTCACATGGTTTCTGCATCAATAAACCCTACATGCCACACTGATATCCACTCACTCACTGAGAGGCAGGCACCCCCCCCACTGAGAAATCTCAAACATATATGAACCATTTGTGAGGATTAAGGAGATGACATCATGCATATTATACTAAGTTGTGAACATGCTGCTTTTATGTCTCTCATTTTTATTTATACAATCTCATTACAGTGGGAGTCAACACAAAAGAATGGTACAATACTTAAAGCAATTCTGAAATATAATAATTTGTAATGTTCTGTAGTCAAACTATTTTGTCGAGGCGTGTATTTAACGATAAAAGCATGTTCGTGAAATTTGGTAACTACTGCAGTGCATGATGGGTACGATCAGAGGCTACTTAAATTTCATCTTCCGCACCTGCTGCATCAGGCATCGGGAGACCTTAGATGTGAATTTGGAAGGGGGGGGGACATGGCCCCTTTTGGCCCCAGAGCCCAATGTACAGTTGTTCTGCCACTGCACGCACTCATCCACCTTCCGACCATCTATCCTGGTCAGGGTGTCAATAATATTAGCAATATAAATATTAAATGTTTTCTTTTATAGCAAAATGCTTATCCAGTACTGGGGGGCTTGGTAGCATTTGACACAATGGTACATGTAGTATATATGCAAAATGATACTGGATATAATGTGGAACAGGTTTAATGAGCAAAACTTTACAATGACAACACGGAGGTTGAAATCCATCATTTGTTGTATGTGCCTGGAGGGGTATGACACACGGGGTGAAATTCAATGTGAACGGGGACCCTTTTAACGTTAATCAGGGCTCCAGAACACAGGGAGGTCAGAAGCACGACCGCTGCTTTAAGATAACATCACCTCAAGCATTTCACTACGAACACTGCCGGAGATCCAAGAGCTCCCTGGGGAAGAGAACAAGAGGGCCAATCACAGGGCCCAGCTGATTGCTCTCTCGAAAAAAAGCGGGACACTTCCCATTAGAACATGGTTTATAAGCCCAAGGACACATTTTGAATGCAAACAAACCGTGTCTGGTGTAGCGAGAGTGTGCTGGCTTGATGTGACATCACAGGCACTTCTCACCTGTCTCTGCCTCACTCCAAAATGTATCCTTTATAAACATTTACACTCAAAACATTCATTATTGTGCCCTTGCAGCAGCTGTTTCAAGAGAACACTCCTAACCAAAGGCAAACTATAATTATAAAACAACTGTTAGCCCTCAAAAAAAACAACCGACCCCCACTTACACACACATACACACACACACCAAAGGTCTCCCTCTCAAGTCCTGAACTAAGACAAAAGATTTTGCTTTTGAAATGACTTTTCCAGAAGCCAGATTCCAGAATTCTAGGGATGTTCCTTTGGTTGTCAGATAATCCCATCATCCGCAAACAGACAAGCAACAGCCTCCATCAAGCAGTGACAAAAATACTGCTTGTCCAGGGATCAAACCCCCACTGGGTCACAACCTCTTTTTCCAAGGTAAATCAAGCCAGAGGACCCGTTGAAATCAGTTCGACAAGAAGCAGGAGCAGCTCATGTCACCGCGAAGGGGGCGTGGCACCCAGCTGGCGTGTGGGGTAGCTTGCCAAGGATGCACTCCAAGGATCACTCAGTAAGCTTCAGTCAATCGAAAGTGTCTCATTGGTCGGAGAGTGACGCCTGCAGTCATGTGATATGGTTAACGCTTCAATCGGACCAATAAGGTCAATAAGTTAATTTCCTCCTACTCGACCTGCATGGATGCAGATCTTCCAGCTCTTTTCTGTATGAAGGGGCATTGCAACACGCCATTATTTTGGGGGTGGGACACTGCATAAGTGGCATGTGTCTGACTGCCAATGGGGGCGCTGATGCTGCTACAGCTGATGTTCATGTGGGTATGCCGTCAGTATCAGGTTGTTTGTCCATCATGTGACTGTTTTTTTTCTGTAGTGTTTCTGATGCTTGGTCGAATAGCTAAACCCGGGGGATCGGGCCTGTTCAGGTTCTGGTGAGAAGAAAAACAATCATCGATACACAGCCCCCAGAAAGAATCTGCAGCTGTAACAATTACTATGGTGCAATTGCTGCATAATTGCAGCTTAATTATAGACGCATTGAGGTCAGTCCATTGAATGCATGGTTCTCCTCTGATTTGTTCCATATTTGATTTGGTCCATATCCGAAGCGCTTCATCCATCAGGAATCCCTATGAATGTGAACTTTGTGGGGGGGTGGCCATTGTGGGGGGAAGGACCTGGCTGAGCTCTTCTGGAGTCCTGTGTTGGTGTCTACCACACTCCTAGTATGCCTGTAAGCCTCAGCTGTAATAGATTTCTCCTAAAAAGACTACCGCTTCCCTATACAGGGACAGGGTGGGGGACAGAGAATGAGAGGGGTTGACTGTCATACTCACCTTATGACTGATTAGGGCCAGAGGGGACAGGGTGGAGGGGTGTGTCCAGATCTGGCTGATCCATATCTCCAGGTGTGAAAAACAAAGCTAACGAGGACCCATTGTGATACTTTTTAAAAACACATATGGGTTATATCCCTGCCAAAGGTAATTAAAAAGTTAGCAAGTTAGCAAGGGTTTTGGCTCAGAGCTCACCAGCTGGCAGGCCCGAAAATCCCAGTGTGATTTTCCGATACAGTGAACACAGCATCATTCTCCCTGAATGAATGTGGACTGAATGACAGAATGATCTGATTCCCTGTTAATTCATGAGGAGACATGTTTTTTTAACATGCAAGATTGCCACTCGGTTATGTTTGCCCAATTCAGTGACCATTGCAGGTAGATGGTGACACGGACCTGAAGGCGTGACTCCTATATTTGTCTTGCATGTGTCCTGCATGCCTCGATGCGTGTGCCTCTGCATGCCTCCTGTATATGTTTCTGTCTGTGTTCCTGCCTGTGCTCTATCCATGTGCTCCTGTTTCTGCCTGTGCTCCATTTGTGATCCTGTCTGTCTTCCTGCCTGTGCTCCATGTGTGTGCTCCTGTCTGTGTTCCTGCATGTGCTCCATGTGTGTGCTCCTGTCTGTGTTCCTGCATGTGCTCCATGTGTGTGCTCTTATCTGTGTTCCTGCCTGTGCTCCGTGCATGTGCTCCTGCCTGCGCTCCCTGTACGTGCCCCTGCATGCCTATTTCATGTGCTCCTGTCTGTGTTCCTGCCTGTGCTCCATGCATTTGTTCCTGTTTGTGTTCCTGCCTGTACTCCATGCATGTGCTCCTGTCAGTGTTCCTGCCTGTGCTCCATGCGTGTGCTCCTGTCAGTGTTCCTGCCTGTGCTCCATGTGTGTGCCCCTGCATGCCTATTTCATGTGCTCCTGTCTGTGTTCCTGCCTGTGCTCCATGTGTGTGCTCCTGCCTGTGTGCCAAGCAGGTGCTCCTGAATATACTCTTGCATGTGCTCGACGTACCCAGGCCTGTTCCATGTGACTCCAAATCCAAAACAAATGGCAGCCATGCCTCGTCCATCCACAGTGGCTCTGGGGCAAGGGCTGTCCTTTCTCATATTGTGTGGGCAGATAAGCACAAAGAATAAATAGGCAGTATCTGGGCGGTAAAGAGCGTCCGGAGGCATTCAGAGGCTTGGGGGTGGGGGGCAGCTGGTCACGCACACAATCGGGGGGCAGGACCAGTGCCACTGTTGACTCCCCCACGCCAGGCCCTGCGGCTCAGTCCTGTGCAGTCATTTTCTCCTAATCCCTCCCCCCTCGCTTGCAAATGCCCCCCTGCCCCACACACTTTTCCAACAATCAGACTCTGTGAATAGGAAGTGAGAAGAGGAAGCGTCTCCAGCATCCACTGGCTGGGAACCGGAAAATCCCGGAAGGCAAAATTACAGAGGAAAAAACAAGGGCTCTCCAAAAATACCCCCCAAGCCCATCACTGGAAATAAACAGCAATAGTATTAATCAACTGGCAGCCTGCACCCCCTAGCTCCACCAAGACACAGGAAGTTCAAGAAGGACAGTTGATTAGGACTCATTAGCTTCCTCCATGTCCAGCTTCCAGCCATGAAGCGAAGCTCTCCTTTCTCCACAGTGCTCCCTAAAAGTTCCATGGCTCCCAGTCAGGAAACAGGGGTACTGAGGAAGCAGGCCCACCTTGCCTCAGTGTGCTGGCACAATACATCCCTCGTGCTGGGATTTCTACCACTGCAGCAAAAGGTTGTCATTGATTTGACAGGTGCTGTGAGATGGCGCTCCATTTTATCGGCTGCCAACAATGAGCGCTCAATCTCAAATTAGCATTAGCTTTAGCATTAGCCTCCGCTAATGCTAATAGAGTCATATAGTTACGCAGACTGGCAAGATGAGGAAAGCTTTACATGACTGATGCCCTGCAGCTGTACCATGTCACGAAATCCCAGAACTGCTGCCGGGGGAGAGGGGGATGGGGCTGGGGGGGTCATGCCGACACAGGACGCCACAGTGACTGACAGGATCTTCCCCCCAAGGAGGGATAAGGTCACTGGCCTCTGTCCGCTTCCTCTGACCCCCGCTTCCTAAACGCTTGTTGTTTTTTCATTTGTTTTTTTTTCTTCTTGTATCAGCAGCCCCCCCCACCAAGTGCCGACGGTGGCATTCTCTGTGGGTGCCTGCTCCCGCCGGACTCCCCAGAGCACCCTTTCCAATCTCTGCTGAAAGCCTACTTGTTTATCCCAACAATCCGTCTATCAGAATGTAAGACGTTCCAAAAATCCGGGAAAGGCCAAATGGAAAACCGTGTTTATTGTGTGTCATTCTGATGGGCTGGATTTTGCCCGTGGACCCCCCCGTTGGGAAGCCCTAGCGGACAGCCTGGGTGGCCAGGAGAGAAGTGAGTGTGACCCAATGGGCCCTTTTCACAAGCCTCAGGCTCGGACTGTAGGGTACTCCGGTGCCGCTTCCTGTCCATGAGCCCTCAAAAAAAAAAAACAAGGCGATGCCTTGACCTCTAACAGGCGAGGATTTCCTTTCATCCCACCGATTCCATGTACAATTAGCTTTGTTGTCAAACATCACAAAAAAACACAGAGGAGAAAAAAATCTCGAGGATAAAGAAAAGGGGGCGGCTAACGTGCGACTTTCAACTGTTTGTCCTTCGTGTTTTACGTAAACAGGGACTTGGGTAAACAGAGCTCTCCGTTTTGGGAGTGGTACCTGTTTACAGGAACCAAAAGACATCAGCAGAAAAACAGAGAAGGAGACCTCTTTCTCTCTCTCTTTCTCTCTCTCTCTCTCTTCCCCTCCCTCATCACCTAACTGTGACAGATGCCTGGGGTTTGGCAAAGCGGTGGCCAGCCAAGGGTGGGGCATGTTAAAATTGATAGCCAGATCTCATGTGATCAATACCTGTCATCACTCTGAAAACCTACAATCTGCCAACAGTAGCACTTGAGGCCCCGCCCTCTCTCTGCTCTTCTGACACACATGGATGCTTGGTTTAGAGTCCCATGTCATTGAGCAGCTGCTGACCACCTGCTTTTGCAAACAGAATCATCACTTCCTGTGCACTTTTATAAGCTCCTTTTCAGATATACCACGACGGTCCACCCATTCAATGGATAGTGAATCTGTCTACACTCACTCTTTGCTATGACATAAAAAATGATTTTTTTTTTCCTTTTAGGAATTTCACATAACACACACCAGTAAGGATCTGTCTTAGAGTGAGGAATTTAGGTGACAGTAATCAGAAGCCTCTGAAAACAGAAGCTCCATTCCTGGTTTTTCCATCATTCTGGAATTTTCTCGAAGTTTTAATCAGTGCAGTCAGGCATTAAACATGCACATTGAACATATTACTGATTGTATTTTAAGTGTCTCCAGATCTAAATTTATTACGAAAAGACCAATACTGTTTGAAATCTTCCAATGTTACTGTTTACTTACATCCAATCACTTTAATCCTGCCTTAAGTATTCTCTTAGTCCTGCAGACATACTTGCGGTCTCATCACACATTTTTTGTACATAATTAGAAAAATAATCTCTTTAAATACAGACACGATCCAGGCAGTGTTGAGACCGGTTTGTGGAATGGCGGCTTTGGCTGCTAATGTAATTCACCATTCCATTGTTTTTTTTTTCTTTGCAGATCTATTTACCTAAGTAAACCGCAGAGTTTAAATGTGCACCCTTTTATAATATTAAAATTACTGAATATTGTAACAAAGTCATTCAGATGAAGTGCCTTTTGCAATAGCAACATGCTTCTATGACATGGAATAGCACGATTACCGCCGCAGCTCTTCCTTGAGGTCCCATATTCCACCCAGCCGGTTAGCCAGGGGCCCATCAGTCGGGGGCATAACGGCCAGGGAATGTCAGCTGGGGGGCGTCAGCTGGGGGCCTGTCAGCCAGGGGCCGTCAGCTGGGGGCCCATTAGCTAGGGACTGTCAGCTGGGGGCCCATTAGCTATGGACCGTCAGCTGGGGGCCCATTAGCTAGGGACCATCAGCTGGGGGCCTGTCAGTCGGGGACCATGAGCTGGGGGCCCATCAACCAGGGACCCTCAGCTGGGGGCATGCCAGCCAGGGAATGTCAGCTGGGGGCTTGTCGACTGGGGACTGATCAGCCAGAGGCCTGCTAGCCTGGGCCCTGTCAGGTGGGGGCCTGTCAGCTGGGGACCCGTCAGCTGGGGGCCTGTCAGCCAGGGGCTTGTCGGCTGGAGACTGATCAGCCAGAGGCCTGGTAGCCTGGGCCCTGTCAGCTGGGGACCCGTCAGCTGGGGGCCCGTCAGGCTGGCTTCAGAGCTGCTCTGTGCAGCACGGTTAGGGTGCAAACAGAAAGAAAATCACCCTCTAACAACTTCAAATGTGAACAGTTTGCTAAAGCAGCCACTATTCCTTAACAAAGTAACATGCCAAACTGCAGTATGGTTTGAAATAATCTCTTAGGGAACTAGAAGATGGTTAAGTCCTGTTTCTTGGCTGTTAGATTACCTAGAATTGAGAAATACAGGATTATATTTGGATCTATTTTAAGAACTAGAAACTATTGATCTTTACTTTGAGGATGTTAGTTATAAAACGCATGATTTCTGAGAACGGAGGTCAGCTTCCTGTGGCTTCCTGGGTCAGCACATGGAAGACACGCACTTCCCTTACTGTCGTTGTTTATATGAAGCTTTTCCATCTGGGGAATGACTTTCACACAGTCCGACCTTTCCCTGTCGCATCACAAACATCGATAATAACTCTATGCTTTCTATAACATTCTTCCTGCATATTATTGGTGGCTACGGCCTAGATATAGGGCTGGGCGCTTGTCCTATTCAGGGTCGCGGGGCCCTGAGCCTATCCAAGAGGCTACGGGCACAAGGCAGGGAACAACCCAGGATTGGGTGCCAGCCCATTGCAGGGCACTTTACCATTATATAAAAATTAAACGTTAAACTGAGAAACTTCGGTAAACTGTCAATAAAGAACGTTGCTTGGTAACTCATATAACATCACAGAAATAAATGCAATTCCAACCAATCATATGGTAGTCGTTTAAGAACAAACAACCAACTAAGGCACAGCAACGTTCATTTCGTTAGCAGAGCGCCCTGCATGCCATTACTTTCGTAATGTGGGAGGGATGAGCGCTCTCTTATTTGGCAAAGAAAATGACAGCTCAGCAGCCACTACGTTTTTTTAAAAAATTATATTGTGAGTAAACACGGTAAAAAGACGTCAGGGTTATGGCGGTACTTTGGTCATTTAATGTCTGGTGCGGTGTATTGTAAATTCTGCAGAAAACTTGTGGCAAGTAAATCTGGAAACACTGCAAACTTATTTCGCCACTCGAAGTATTGCCGTAGAGTACCTCATACAGAAGACAAGCACTTAAAGTCATGGACACCAGTAATTAGAGTTTAGACTTTCAATCTGAAGAAATGCTGGACAAATTTCATCCCAACTTGGTTCAAAACTTGACACAGCAGTCTCACCCTCTGGAACACACAGCGACGCAGTCAGAGACTATCGGCGTTTTCTAGTGTTACACCGTGCGGCATTTTTTTTGTAAGATTTATTTATAACTAAAATTAGATTTCAATTTGCAGTCCATTCAACGTGGCGTCTTTTTCATGTTCTGAATCTGTTTATGGAGAATCCTGATGGAATTTTAAGCAAAAATAGAGCCTTGAAATGACTACTTGAATTATACCACGATAATTATGAATATGAACTGATATGAAAAAAAATATTGTAACAAAATATTCAGCCATATTTCCAACTGATGTGCAAATATTTGTACCCTGCCCCACATCAAAGGGAATGCACATTTAACTGATTAAAGTTGGGCTGATGGGGACAAAGGACAGAAAGGAGCCTCTGTGAAATGATTGTTTTCAGTGTTCAGGTGACTCTAGCTGGGCGCATTGTCAGGTATGTCCTTTCTGGTACAGCGTCACCAAACTCCTCTGAATGACTCCAAACGTTCCCAGCAGTCGGTGCTGCCTGGTGATCTCAGCGGCAAGGACAGCCGCACGGAGCTTGGGGGACTGTGTTGTTCTGTAAACAGATTGCGAGCCGGAGATAGGAAAGTTCCAAAGTGCCTGCAGATCCAGCTGTCCGACCCGTCTAGTTCTGAGATGGCCCAAAACCTGCGTACTGGTGGTTATCATTGTTAGGATGTCGCATGGTCCATTGTGGAAAGCAACCAGGGAATTGAATCACAGACCTCAAACATAGGGCTCAAAACCAAAGTACATCTACCTCTTCATGGCTTTATGTAAGTTATCTGTAAAACCCTGATGTGGACGGAGAGATTTATGGCAGATTTATGAGGGAGCAGAGCTGCGTGGCAAGCGGCTGCATGCGTGCCGCTTGTACGGGATGCGGGCAAATCCAAAGAAACTGGCCAGCGATAATCAAAGTAGCAGGTAATTTGTCGCTGAACAAAAGCAGTATGGCGTGCAGGAGCCTGCTGGCTGGCCGCACCCCTGAACACCTACTTACTCTGCGGGACAGACTGCAGCTTAGAGATCAAACACGCAATTAAGACGTGCTAAACTGCAGCGCTTTGAATGGGGAGGGGGGGGGAGCAGGCCATCTGCCACCACCGCGGCTAATTTTCCGTTGAGCGCACCCAGCGGCCCGCGTCTGGTGCCCATGGGGCTGCCTTGGCACCCTCCACTGATGCATATTTGCCCGCCGCCCCCCGCCCCCGGGGGCCCCCCCCCCCCCCCCCCCCCCGCAGCGGGGCGGGACCGCCCCGCGGGGGGCAGAACACACAACA
>JAODLD010000030.1:938003-951724 GCA_026781065.1 Mormyrops boulengeri | reverse complement strand
TTCAAAGGATGCACACAGCAGAACTATGTCCTCGAACCCCGCCACAATGCTGGGAGCTTCCTCCCCCAGTAGGTGAAAACTACCATAAAAATTTCTCTAGCAATTGTTTTTGTTTGAACGCAAAACCCAACAGACTGAAGATTCAGACAGATCATGAGCGCCTTTGTCTTGTAAATGCAAGTGATAATAGTCAGAAATCAGCTCTGTGTTTTGGAGCAGCCTGCGCCGACCACACAGTTTGAAACGGTTCACTTCATCTTTGCCCCTATAAAATGTGCACTGCTTTACTTTCGATGGAGCTCATTTATTTATGTTTTCGCACCTGACAGGACTTCCTGTGTACACACGCTAAGCACCCCATGTTCTGCAGGAGCACCACGGTAGCAGCTCTCTCCCAGTCCTACATCTGTTGACCCATCTGAGGGCAGCGAAAACACGGGCTCGGGGAGACAGTGCGATGCTGGTTATCTGCTCAGACAGTTATGGGGCCATGCAGGCATGCTATACCCTGCCTGAGCGCGTCAAGCTTAGACCCACCTCAGTGGCAATAGCAAGTGTGTCTGTTCGGCCTGAAGGCTGACACTGAATGATTGCTTTAGCATTCTCTCCCATATTCAGACCAGCTTCATCCTTTAGTAAATAATGGCAAGCACAGGTGTTGGAAACAACTAGTTTGAAAGAATGCACTTTAAATGTAACTCATTAAAAAAAATAAACCAGTTTTTAGGAACGGGGAGCTGAGTTAATTTTAACTTTATGACTGAATCAGTCGGTTGTGATGGAGCAAACGTTTACGGCGTTCCGACGTCGACATCCGTACTGCGAAGTGTTTATTCTACCCCCGAAAAGGAATACGGGTTTTTCCGTGAGAATGCAGGTTTCAGAGTGTAAAGTAGGAAGAAGGCCACAAACAACTCGTGACAGTATGTAAACCAGACGGTGGAAATGCCGGCCATCGGTCTTTTTTTTTTTTTTGTCAGGGGGACCACACAGACGATGTCGCCCTCAAACAACACCGCGAGGACCCTCCAAAGGATACAGGAAATAGCAGGAATGGCTGACTTCATGGAAACAAACTTTAGCGCACAGACAGCGAGAAAGCCAATTTAAATATAGAGCCCGTATTTAAATATACAGAGTTTTAAATGAGCAATAAGTGTTTGTGTTCTTGGAAACAGTTATCATCTGGGCTAGTATTAATCCATCTATTTTAAGCCCTAAGCCTGTTCCGTTTCGTCATCCAGTACATGCTGGTGGTTTGCAATTAATACAGAGACTCGTCAAGTGCAGTATTTTCGTTCATACTTGGTTCATCTAACTTCACCACAAGCAGACATGCAGATTCATTTAAACTTTATTTTAATGGCTTGTTGCAGACTGAGAGTGCAAGAAAAGCATTTTTATTATGTATTTTAATAACTGAAGTAGTATTACGAAAAAAATAGTATTTGCATGTGCCCTTGGAATATTTGTTTTAATAAATGAAGTCGCCTTAAAGGCAGGCTGGAGGGACCTTTGCTCCGACGTTGGTCAGTTTTAGGTTACCATCACAACTGAGTCCGTGACATTTAAACATCTGGCTGCCGGACCGATGATGGGGTGTTGGAGCCTCTCTCTGGGGATCCTGAGGCGAGCTGAAAAGGACGTCCAGGCTTGAGCAGGTATGAAGGTGCAGACCTGGTTCTTCCACCTAGCTGACAAAATAACTACCTGGCTCTTTCTTCATATGTGTTATTATTCAAATATATTCTTATAAATTAAGGGTAGTGGGGGTGGCTTATGGTCAGTGGATCAGGAGAAGGAGGAATTACCTTCTATTTTAGCAACATGAATGTAAAGTAGACAGAGAGGAGGCCAGGCAGATGTATGACTTTCTAAACAATACCTGGACACCTACTTCCTGCCCGGGAATGATGGGAAATGGAGGAGATTTTGTTGAAGCTGGGGGGACCTCATGTTTCAGAGAGCTGAAATCCACACGCCTGTCCAGCCAGCACCGCTGCCAGGCGGAGCTGCGCGCGCAGTGGGGAGGCGCAGCCCTCACCGCACGGGGCCGCCAACCTGTCCGTGTTCAACAGGTCGCAGTCCCAGAAGCCTCGCCGTGGGATGATGCCAATCACGCTGCCCTGCTTGCAGAGCTTGAATCTGGGCCATGGAATCTGGAGCTGCAGGGAAACCGGATGGCTCAACCCAAGCCACGGGGAAGCAGGGGCTTAATCGACCAAGTTATTTTTAAGGCATAGGGGAAAAAAAGAATGAACAGGACAATTAGGAGACCGTCCCATTAAAAAACACATGCATCATTATGACATCATTATGCAAATGGGAGAAGTGGCTGCAGGGGAACAAATAGGGAGGACAGCTCTGCTCGGACTGGGTCTGTTTACACAAAGCCTGTGTGTGAAACTGGAGGCGGTCGTGTTATTGTTTGCGTTGGCCAAAGGTAAATAATCCCAGGGGTGGTGCCCGTTACGCCATATTGTTTCGGGCTGGATCCTCAGCATGGAAAGACAAAGCTGTATGAAATTTAGAAGATGGACGGCGTCGCAGATCCTCTGTCGTGCTGATTTATGATGTGCGCTGAAACATGCTGTCATTCCCGTTATTATTGCTGTTATTACTAACCACTCTGGGGCCCCACACTCCTCCGTTGGTAGTTAGCATCAGCGATGTCTGGGTAATGATGGTGTGGCCCCACCCCATGCCTGTCACACTCCAGTCATGTGTCCCCCCCAGATGAACTGCTTCCCCATCATCTGTGAGTGCACACACCCGCCCCCAACCCCAAGCCCGCCTAAATTTCCTTAGCCTGGAGTAATCCGGTCATGCAGCCTAACCACTCAGATCTCAGTGTCTCAGTGTATTCCATGCTGCCTCCCTTTCAACTCTGTCAGCTCCTAACCTCCTATATACACATGCACATCGTAAGGTCCATTTGCCACTCAGTGACCCATAGATGGGCTTTAGGCGTGTGTGTGTGTGTGTGCATGCATATGTGTGGTGTGCGTGTGTGTGTGTGTGTGTGGTGTGCATGTGTGTGGTGTGTGATGTGTGTGTGTTTGTGTGTGTGTGTGTATGTGTGTGTGTGCGTATATGTGGTGTGCATGTGTGTGTATGTGTGTGTGTGGTGTGATGTGTGTGATGTGTATGTGTGTGGTGTGTGTGATGTGTGTGTGGTGTGTGATGTGTGTGTGCATGTGTGTGTATATATGTGGTGTGCATGTATGTGTGTGGTGTGATGTGTGATATGTGTGTGTGATGTGTGTGTGTGTTATGTGTGTGATGTGTATGTGATGTGTGTGATGTGTGTGTGATGTGTGGTGTGTGATGTGTGTGTGATGTGTGGTGTGTGATGTGTGTGTGATGTGATGTGTGTGTGATGTGTGTGTGATGTGTGGTGTGTGTATGTGATGTGTGATGTGTGTGTGATGTGTGATGTGTGTGTGTATATATGCGTGTGCATATGGTTTTTACCCAGATTTCCTCACAATATGATAAAAACATGTTATTTTGACCTCGCGGGGACATGTTTTCAGTCCCCACAAGGCACAAGGATAACCTCAGATTAATTCTAAAAATCTGTCATTGGATTCAAAACACTAAAAATGCCAAAAGTCTTGTATTTCGTTTGGTCATTAATGGTTAAGGTTAGAGCTGCGTAGGGGTTGAGGTTGTCATGGTTGTGATTAGGGTTATGCCCACAGAAGTGACTGGAGAGTCCCCATAAAAATATGAATACATGGACTGAGTGTGTGTGTGTGTGTATGTAAACCAGGAAAATAAAAAGATTTTCTGTTCCCATTCTACAGATCCCAACATCCTGACGTTGATTAAAACAGGGAGTTCAACCAAGAGCTCAGAATAAGTCTCTCTGGAGAAAATCTAGTTAAACGTATGTAAATGAAAGAGATTTGGCCAATCGTCCTTGTGCTAGAACCACACGGGTGAGCCCTACTTTTTCCCACCCATTGTGGGGTCATACTGAGCCTGGAGCCCATCTCAGGGAGCATAGGGCACAAGCTGAGAACAGCCTTGAGGGTGGGGGGGGGGGGTGCCAGTGTGAAATGAGGGTGATTTGGAGACACCTTCCACCGCCATCTCTTTTCCGACTGCAGGGGAAACCCAGAGGAAGCCCTCTCACCGTAACTGTGCAGAGCCAGGATAAGAATTGAGCTTCCAAAGAGCCTCCTGACTGCTGAATGTGGCTTCGCTTTTCGGCAGCTGCGGATTGTATATCGCGGGGACTGCGGCCCGGCACATCGAACACAGCGGTGTTCCCCCCTTATAAAGATGGGGGCTGGCCTTTTTCCCCCAAGGAGAAGCCCCGATCGGCAGGCTTTCACAAAACCGCTTACAAAATCTACCCCAGGCCTGCCACTTACGATCAATCGCACCATGAAACACGGTGCTGGATCTCAGAGACCAAATCTGTAGAGGGGTAGACAGTATTCATGCGTTTAAAAAAAATAGGAAAAAGAAAAGAGAACCACATCAGTCCCAAATATTAAAAACATGTATGGCACCAAGTGTCTGTTTTTTATCTAAAAATGGAACTATTTATCTGTGAAAATACTGTAGCTTGATATTTGTTTCTTCGTCTTATAACGGCCATGCCGCAAGCGTTTAACAATATGCCGTAAATTATAGACTGTCTAGAAAATTCGAAAGAAAAATATGAGCCTTTGTCTCTTTTCTCATTATAGGGGCACTGCTTGTTCATGCACAACAATGGGCCAGTGCCTTTATTGTAAAGTCATCTACGGGCCTGGGCTTGCTCTGTCCCTGGTTTCCAGTGGGCTAGGCTCAGGTACCTGACGGGGGGGGGGGGTCCAGAGAAATAGGCCAGCCACGCTGCAGATAGGTGTACACCGCTCCTTAGGTCTGTGCTCCTCTTATTGCCGGCCAGTGAGATCTGATCTCACACCCTACAGTACTGCTGCGCTGTTGCATCAGTGGACATTTTTATTGAAAGAGATGCACAGCTTGCAGTTTTAAACACTGTCTATGTATGTATACGTCTGGATGTGCTGTACCGAAGCACTTCATAGCATGAGCATAGATTTTAAAAATTTTATGGCAATACAGTGCCTCCCAGGCCTCAAACCCATAGCCTCCCGGTTACTTTCCCGAAGGCCGTGTCCCCATTTACCAAGCCTGCTTTCAGCTATCTGTGAGTATTGAGCAGGAAGGCTTAGTCGTATCTGCCGCCGCAGCAAATGGGATCGCGGCTTGCAGGACACAATGCTGGGATGTTCTGCAAACAGGCCTCTCAGGATGCGAGCAGGCAGAGGGCTGTAACTCACAGATAATGGCAAGTTCAAGCCAGGAAACAAAGCAGAATGATGGGGTGAAGAAAAGAGCGTTTGTCCAAGGGCCCCGACAGCTGTTCTTTTATGAATCCGCGGCTTCATTTGGCTCTAATCTCCATTTAATGCTAATCTTCCTCCGGACCACGAGACCGAATCCAGGCAAGTTTATTGCTGGGGGCCATCGGAGAAGACACCTGTAACTCCGAGAGACGCAGATGCAGCCGTGCCGAACGCTGAGGTGCAGCCGCTGGAAAAATAAAGTACATAAATATAAAAACGGATCAGCCATCTGGCCAGGTGAGCTATCAGCCTGTTGTTAATTGCACTGGGGCCAGTTCTTCATTTATCTGCGAAAGTTACGTGTCCAGATGACTGAGTTTTATAGGTTTAAGGTGGAGGTATAGGCTATGAGGCACAGTAGCGAAAATGATTTTATGTCTGTCATGACTGTATCTGTAATATTAGTAACAGTCATTTTTTTGATAGAGAGGTCTGGCAATATTGCCCCAGGATGATTTTTCTGTTGGGTGGCGTGTGGGGGCGGGGGGTATCTCAGCAGTGCCTTCCTCCTGCAGGATCTGAGCCTGGCCTGTGAATGGTGGGAACAAACCAAGGGGAGAGCAGCGGGTCGGCTGGCTGGGCGCTTACTCACGCGGCCGGCAAATAAAATAGTCGGAATAGGCCATTGTCTTAGTGCAGGGAGATCACCGCCCCGCGTTACTCTCAGACTCTCAGTGCCATGGGTGGCTTGCCGGGGTGTGTGTGTGTGTGGGGTGGGGGTGGATGAGGTCATGGCTCTGAGAAAGCGCTTCATTTCAAAGACATCATCATATCTGCACACCAACGTTTCCTTTCGCCCATTCCCTTGCTAGCGTTCACTGTAAATCAGCTGCGAGATAGGGGGCAGCCATGTTCACACCCGGCGTGACCCTGCGTGCCGTTAAATCACGTCCAGCAGGGGGGCAGGCTGCTCCTTCGCAGCTCGCAGCACTTTGCACGCCTCGCCTTCGCAGTCCCCTGCTACTAACCTGATGACAGTGCAGTTAAGTCCTGTGTGGGACCTCTGTGCCCGCCAGACACATGCCGCTGCGACTTCGATGTTCCCGCAGAAAAAAAAAAACACTTAATATCCCATATTGGCTAAAGTCACAACAAGCACAAATTCATGTGGATGATGATGGAAGAAGATAGAAAACAGGATAAGTAGAGCTGAAGTGAATCATATTTTCAATTACGCATTGTGACTGTAAGAGGTGTAAAGTTTGTCAGATCGTTGAGATGTACTGATGCCTGCACGAAAGATAAAAGGAAGTTAATTTTTTTATGCCGTGTGCAAGAGTATGGTCAGAGCTTGTTTTTAGACTAGAATCACCATGGGTTGAGGTAAGGGTGTGGGCGGGGGGGTGGCAGGTGGAGTCCTTTTTATCAATTTTGATCTAAACAGCTGCTGTCAGAAGTGTATTGACAACACACCATGGCTCTCAGCTCTCATGTACTGATATGGCAACAGGACACATGGTACAACAGGTCATGATCCATTTGGGGAACAGGGGCCCTGGATGTTTAAATGACATCGTTGTTTGCTTGTATTATGCTTAAATTTTTAAATGTTATTCATATATAACATAATATAAGAATTAATATATAATGAATTTGGTTTATGTTCTTAAAGAAAACACCTCTTAAATAACCCTGTAGAAAACAATAGAGCAGATTGTGTGCTGAAGGTGTAATACAACCCCGCTATGTTTTGGAGACAAAAACGCTGTTTAATGACGTGTCAGTCACGCTATCCATAAATGAATTGAGTGTCATGTGGGCTGCCTCAAAGCGGAGACAGATATTTCGATTTGAGCCTTTATGTGCCGTGAAATGGGAGATATGTCAATTTTATCGGGATATCTGCGCTTGGCTCCCCGGGGCTCCGGCGCGTGGCATCCCCATTCAGCGTACCAGCACGCGTCTGTCTCGCGTCAATAAGAATGGGCTGGATGCGCAGATGCCCGCAACAGTTTGCAGATCGCCTCTCCTTCTGCTCCTGCGCCTGATATAATTGATCATGTTTCTGCTGATACATACATGAAAGCTTTTCGGAGCAGTTGATATATCGTCGCCGTTCCATGCACTTATTTCCGCTGCCGTCATCTATTGACATTCTACTCCACATTCTGTCACTCAAAATGGTGTAGCTGTAAATTAACAGATTCATAAGCATCGTTTAATTCGGCGCGATTTTCGTTCATTTAAAATCGTTGGTGAATTCACATCACAGAACTTCTCTTCTGACGGCATTCTCCATTGGTCTTTCATAACATATCAGTAAATATAAATAAGACATTTATTAAAATGACTGGCATAAGCAATATGTGTTAAGTAGCCTATTAAAAGTAAAAAGTTGAAATCTCTTTTTAATCTCTTACTAAAGCAAACAAAAATTGCAAATTTAGAACTCGCATGAACCAAAAGTAATTCCGTTTAGAAAAAAATTTATTGTCTGTTTCTTTCAGGTCTTCAATACAGAATGCCAGTTGCACATAATGATTATCAGTTTTAAACAAAACATCACGATAAAAAGACACTACACCGATTAATTAAAATGCCCAGGTTTGGAGCATCTGCAAGGAATGTTTCCTAATTAAGAGGGTTGTCGCGGGACGTAGTGCCCTAGCGCGCAGTCTTTCGCCAGATGGTGGGTAGGGAAAATCCACGTGCGAAAAACAGTCGAACAACACAACCAGTCAAAAATCAAAACCAACAGGCTAATATTACCAGTAAATGTTATACAGCTTTTTATATGCAAAATTAAATTACGCCCAGTCCCATGTGTCAGTTAGGTTTAACATTTTTTCAGCAATTTCGTCTCGCACAGGTCTAACACATAAGATTATATCTGCGCTTAAAGAGAAATAACATATAAAAAGTAATCATTAAATTTACTGTCTAAAATTAAACCGGAAAATCATAAAGAATGTGTTTTTTAAGATATGGAAGCCTCACCTAAATGTTTCTGTTTATTCCACTAGATAAAAATGAGCCAGTACATGATTGAGAACTATCATTTCAAATTGCTATGGTTAAAATAATATTTTCATTACAAAATATAAAAACCAGATACGCAAACGAAATAAAGGGGTCTCTAAAAAATGAAACAAGCACAAGTGGGTCTCTAAAAAAGAAAATTCACCCAAAACAAGTAATCTCTTAAACAAATAGTTTCAGTGCAAATTAAAACGGATAGTTGAATTAAATTAGAATGGCACTGTATCATAATGATATAACACCTCATGTATTATTATGAAAATATATAGGGAAAATCCCGATCGTGAAAATAAGCTTGACCGTACCCTATACGATTGTGATTAAGGGTTAGATCTATAAATGCAAAAGTGAGATTTTATGTGAACGGATTCCTTTTCGATGCCCTCTCTCCAAACAGTGATTGCTAATTCAGACTAAAGAAGCTGTAAAACAAAAATACATTTTCTACAAATGTTAAACAATAATACGATTTTAACGTGTGAATTTTGAAAACTTCGATAAATGCAATAACCACGTGTCAAAGATCTTATTTTGTGCGGCTTCCTTCAGATTTCCTATAGACAGGCACATCCAGGCTTTATGATGTTACGGAAGCATAACTCTGATGGGAGCTCATTATCATACAGCTGAGCGGTTATCTCCCCCATCGCTTTTACAATCTTAAATAAAAAGTCACATGAAAGCCGGTTCTGTGTTCGACTTTAATGAGGGGCACGCGACCCAACAATAAGAGGCAAGGTGCAATCACTTGGGCGAGCTTAACTGGCTCGCCACGCAGCCGGTCGCCAACCTCAGAAATACGAGCGTGCAATTTCAAAACGGGGGGGAAAATATTTACCTTGCACCTGAAATTTAGCAGCACCAATACCCACGCCTTGTACGAAAGGTAATTTGTCAGGGTGCCCTGCTGATTCTGTTTACAGTAAAAGGTTTGTTTCAAGTTTTATCTGCTTTGTTTGATAAGATTCATTTGTTATTGTATGTGTTATTTGCAATGTCGTTTGCAAAGTATTTCTCTTTGTAAAATGATTTTCTTGTATACCAGCCTTTAATTGAATTGTATTTGTAAAGGAAGAATAGAATTCAAAATAGTATGCTTAGTTCCGAAAAAATATATTGCATAATAAACCATTTATTCAAGTATCCCGATGTCCTCATTCTAAATCCGCCAAACAAAACAAGGTCTTATATAAAATCTATGAAATATGAATTTGGACGCTGAGAAAATTAGCTTCAAATAATATAATATAAATCTG
Organism: Mormyrops boulengeri; assembly: GCA_026781065.1. NCBI lineage: Eukaryota > Metazoa > Chordata > Actinopteri > Osteoglossiformes > Mormyridae > Mormyrops > Mormyrops boulengeri. The sequence continues at coordinate 942,120 of JAODLD010000030.1, read as the reverse complement.
GAAAGATGGTCCGGAGCAGTAATTAAATTTGCCAGCTCCCAATGTCTTTGCGTCTCGCTGGATGCCATTTGAGACATATGATTTTACGCCTGTTATCCCGCGTTATAAGCATAACATTAAATAAGCTGGTAAATAAAATTAAATAAAATATGCTCAGTTAATTGATACAAAAAAAAATCTATACGTTCTGTTCCCTGGCGTAAACGCTCAAAATATATCAACAGACGCCGGGCTTTTTGATAATCGGTCTGTCTCCTTTGGTGGTCAGCGTTGCGGTGGGGTATTAAATCTGGATATGAGTGTTGTTGGAAATGGTGGAGGTGGGGGAGGGTGGTGGATGGAGAGGGGGCGGTGTTTACTGATGGACAGTTTATATAATGAGCTACAGCAGGATCAAGTATATAAACTGAGGGAGGCGGACAGCGGTCTTCATTTAGGAATAGTACGCCCTGGCAGTAGGTTACCGTCTCTACTGCACGATACTGTCGCTTCAAAACGTGTGTTTTTTTCAAAAACAGAACAGAAAGCAGACTAGGACCCGCCACGAAACCAAATAACACGGTGGACTGTATAGAAGGTGAAGCCAAGCAGGAGACGCACGGGGCCAAACTGTGGATACTGATCTTTATAATATGCGCTCAACCTGTACCGTTGGATAACCAGGAATTTTAAGACCTTCGTCTGGAGTGTTTGGAGTCTCTGCAACGGGGGGATCTTGTGCTGATCTTCAAGAAGGATATATATTTTCGTTTTTCTTTTTTTAACCGTTTCACGTTCTACCGTGACTATTTGGAATAGGAGACTTGTGACGGGAAAGCGGTATTTTGAGGAGACGAGTGGCTGCCCAGGAGAAGCCGAAAGGATGGCAGCTCTGTTCACCTTTACCTTCGCACTTAGCTTAACGATTTCAACGCAGGTAAACGGTTATGCTGTGTGCTGTTCATGGATCCGGGGAAGCTTTAAGTTATTTAGCAATGTAAATGTCTAGATTGTCGTTCAGAAAGTATGTGTCATGCAGTATTTGAAATATTTTTGTATTTTAAAGGTCTGGGGATCCGGAATATTTGAGCTCGACCTGCACGATTTCAAGAATAATAATGGACTGCTAGCAAATGGGACAGCGTGCAAACCAGACTGCAGGACTTTTTTCCGAATTTGCTTGAAAAACTACCAAACGGTGGTGTCTCCAGGTGACTGTATCTTCGGCAGCGTCATTACTCCAGTCCTGGGGACAAACTCGTTTAGCGTCACGCAAGGCGGCAGTTTCGGCAAACCCATTCGAATGCCGGTCAACTTTGGATGGCCGGTAAGATGCTTTTCGCAAAAACATGCATTGAAATTTAAATTGCAATTTAAAGCACCTGTTTTCTTCTGTAAACCCTCTTGTTAATGTTAGTAATGTTTTAACACTGCTGAATAAAGAATGCATTATTTGACTAAGCAGAATGAATTTTAAGAAAGTGAAAAATATTAAATCTGTATTTGTACCTTAGTATTTTAGGATATCTGTACTGATACCACTTGTGGTTTTGAAGTTTTTTACATCTGTAGTCATACGAATAATTTATGTTATGTCCTTAGGGGTCATTTTCTTTAATTATTGAAGCCTGGTATTCTCCCTCCGCGGATCTACCTGCAGGTGAGTAAGTCCTTATTTCACCACCAGAGGGAGACATCTCTCCTTGTTCCCACTTACGGCTATTTACAAATTGTGTGTTTCTTATGTGTGAACAAATGTTTATTTTACAAACATACTCTCTAATAGTAACTTTATGTTAGAGTATTCTTCGCTATAATTTATTCCAATTGTGGACGTATCCAAATACAAGGCATGCTTTGCTTTGTTACGTGCTACAAAACAATTTTTTCATTCTTATACACCAACACAATTGCGCTTCCTCCGAGTTATTTTTGGCGTGGGAACGAGTGTTGGTCTTTGGTGAGAATATTTAAACCTTGCCAAAACCTTCTGACTGCCTTTTCCTGTATTTTACACCTTTTTCTGTTCCGCCCTTTGGAAAGGGAATAATAGCTTGAGAATGTTTTGCTGACACGAGGGAAGAGGAAATTTCATTCGTAGTACTCTGCACTTGAAAGGCTTACGCGCTTTTGATAACGCACATGATAAAAACCGCTGTTGAACCGAGTTACCATCTGTTATTTAAATTTTAGCAAGAACAAAGTAAAGCCTCTCCCAGCGCCTTATATTTAGCGTTGATAGAAAATACGTTGTTTTGATAAAATTCGTATTTTATTTGAACAGCTTTTCATGGTGGTTCTGCTTCTCCCCTCTCTTGTTCCTTGCAGACACAAACAACCCCGAATTATTGATTAGCTCTTTTGCCATCCAAAAAAAGTTGGAAGTAGGGGATGAGTGGTCTCCTGATGTACAGAACTTCAAGCAGACGGAGCTAAGGTATTCTTACCGGTTCATCTGCAATGAAAATTACTACGGCGAAAGTTGTTCCAAAATATGCGCACCCAGGGACGACCATTTTGGCCACTACACCTGCGACCCTGATGGGCAAATATCCTGTCTCCCTGGCTGGAAGGGAGAATACTGCGAACAACGTAAGCAATCGGAGAAAATGATCTACTGGCCTGAAATAACTTGGGTTTGCTTTAAAAAAAAAAAAAAAAACTACACGTTTCTTTTAATTGCTGAATTCAACAGTGCTGTATTTTTGCCCTTGGTTACGCATCTCAGTGGTGTTAATTTGTAACGGATCTCTTTAATGTATAAACCCTGCATCTGCGCGGTGCAAGTAACTATGCTGGCTTAGCTGACACTGATGCAGATGCAGAATTGTGCTATAAAAAAAGAGCCAGGTGAAGTGCGACCGCTATTCATATACAAAAACAGGATAAAGTGTATCATATCTAGACAAATTATTTAAGCTGGACGGTCTTGTGCCATAAGAAAATATGGATATGCTTTTCCATAAAACGACACTATTACCTAAAATACCGTATAAGATCAGTCTTAGTTGGTATGGAATATATTGCGCTACAATATGCATTGAATTAGCTCGATTTTGTAAACAGAAAGGAAGGGCAATATCTTGAAATACCAACAACCGGAACCACGTGTTATCCGACGTCGTCGTTTTTTAACGCCTTTCTTCCAAAACAATCGGGTAGTATATACCTCCCAAGTCCCGATCGCAGACAGGCTCATCTTCGCGGTGGGCGTGTGACCACGGGCGCTCGCGCGAGCGGCGCCGCCCCTTCGTGTTAATTAGGAATCGCGTGCCGGGGAGCCACGCGGGCGCAGCCGCGCGTCTGGTTTCTCCCTCGCTGCCCGGGCGCGTGCCGGCCAGCCTAATCCCACACCGGCGTCCCCATGGGGGAGGGCGGCACGCGGCGGGTTAATCGCGGCGTCATTGTCCCCTGCGCGCCATTCAATCGCGCTCCCCATTGTGATGTCACTGCGCGGTAGCAGCTGCAAACACGACAATGGAGGCAGCTGTCCGCGCCTGACGGCGAGCATCTGCTTCAGCCTAGCCAGCCGTTAACCCGCACAAATCAATGTCCCATCAAACACACGGTCTTAACAGAGATAGGGCCAGTGCAGAAGAGAATCGTCCCTAATCGCCCCATAAATTCTTTGTATAGAATTATTTGTGTATAAAAATATAATCTAAGCAAACCTTTGTGTGTGGGAGTCCCTATCAATATCTGTATTAAATATGAAAATGTGTGTTTGCCAGGCAAGTTGATGACTCGTTATCTCTCTGTGTTGCAGCGATCTGTCTGGAGGGATGTAGCAAAGGGAAGGGCAACTGCTCCAAGCCAGGGGAGTGCGTGTAAGTGGATGGGACGGGAGCTAGCGATGTCAACAGCTTTCATTTACACTCGGGTTAATTAAGGGGAAATGACGACCCACTTCTCTGGGTCTGGATTGTACAGATTTCGCTGTCTGGTCATTACTCCTCCAATTTAATTCATAATACCATGTATTCAATTCATGTTTTTGTTAGGGAAAGCGCCGTAGCTTTCACCCCAACTGTTATCTGTGTGGAAGAAGCGCCAAAGCTTATCACTCCACACCTCTGCACTTCTAGGACCCAGGAATCATTGAGACAACACTCTCTCTCTTTTACTTGCGCAAGGGTGC
>JAODLD010000030.1:901513-924382 GCA_026781065.1 Mormyrops boulengeri | reverse complement strand
TTTTGTTGTTTGATGTCCGCGTATATTTCCTGTGGTTGTTTGTGTTCTGTCCCCCCAACACTTTGTTGTCTCCTTCGCACCGTTGTTATTGTGGTTATTAGTCTTATTATCAATTCTGTGTAAAAAAAAAAAAAAAAAACACAATTATTTTAATTACAATGTCTGCCGTTTCTAGTGTTGGTTGATGCAATCAAACAGCACAAACATTTTGCACTATAACCTTATATATAAAGGTATGGATAATTGTGTTTTATTTTATTAATATTATCCTATTTTATATTATTTCCTTCTCATCTTATTATAGTCATGTAGCCAACAACTATTCTTCTGTTTCACTACCTTTGTTGTAAAAGGAAAAAAAAAAACATTATTTTTCACACAGTAAAGTTAAAATCTGGACTCCATCACTGGTTTTTCTGGTTTCTTTTTTAACCCCAATATTTAAAAGCAGCAGATGTGAATGATATCTGACGGCTTATGCAGTATGAAGATGAATTTGCTATTTTATTCAAATAGTTATACAGTACTGTGCAAAATTTTTAGGCAGTCAGCAAAAATGTTTAAATCTATTTATCCTGGCAGCAAGTGAATTTTTGCTCAGAAAAAGAGAACATATGCAAATTAACAGTGACAGTATAAGGTAACAAGCTTGATTGAGGTAGCAATCAAGGGTGGCACAGTGGTTAGCACAGTGTTTTCCCCCCACAGTCCAAAAACATGCTGAGATTAACTGGAGTTACGGAACTGCCTGTATGTGTGAATGGTGTGTGAGTGTCTTGCAATGGGTTAGTGCCACATCCTGGGTTGTTCCCTGTGTCATGACCAATCGTCCAGCCCTCGCGTGTACCACGCCCACCTCGTTACCCTCGTGTGAATCCCGCTTGTTACCAGCTGTTTCCTGTTTGATCTAGTCAGTTCTGTGTATTTAGTCCACGTTCAAGTTTGTTTCCCCAGGTGTGTCATTGACGTTTGTCCCGTGTTTCGCCCATTCCCCTAAATAAACTCCGTTTGTTGGATCTCCCTGATCCTGATTCCCTGCACCCTGCTCGCTCACAACACCCTGCCTTGTGCCCATAGCCTTTGACCCTGAATACGACAAGTGGATACAGAAATTGGATGGTTGGATGTAGGTATCGATCAGCCAAATATTACCATGCTAGTCAACTGGGTTGACTTCAGCACAAGTTTATGAGTTGGCTAATCTAACGCACTTGGACAAACAGCATCATTGTTTTACACCAGCATAGCGATCATTTAAACTTTATTTACTTTGGCTGCCTAAGACTTTTCCACAGTGCTGTACAATTTAAATTAGCTGGCAGAATATGTTATTTGGAGACTGTTAACACCAGCCTTAAAGATTTCTCAGATGTCTGTGATATTCTTAGAAAACCAATTTTTTATCTCTAGGTCATTAAATCCTTTAGAAACATTTTCTTTGGTTGTCAAGAAATTAATTAGTAAAGAGCTGAGGTACTTATTTTAAAGGACGTTATCAAGAACACCATACCCTTAAACCATAATTTGGTCTATGAAATGAAACTTTGAAGCACATTGTCATGTATTGCATTTGTCAGTAATAAATAAATAAATAGATAAGTGTAGGGTAGAAACCAATTCAAGCGTGGACTATATATTCAATTCAGTTCAATTTTATTTGTAGGCCGCATTTTCACATTACATTGTCTCAAAGCGCTCTACATTATCCCCACCTAAAGCTGCCAGTGACCAAGCCAGAGGCACCAGTGGCAAGCCAGAGGCGCCAGTGACCAAGTCAGAGGTGCCAGTGACCAAGCCAGAGGCGCCAGTGGCAAGGAAAAACCCCCTAGAAGGAAGAAACCTTGGGAGGAACCAGACTCAAAGGGGGAGCCCATCCTCCAGGTACCGGCAGAGGAAGCCCAGTGAGCAAGATGGCAAAGTTCTGATTCACACTGTCTCAATTTATCATTTAAATCTCAAAGTGGGGGGCTGGCAGGTGAAGGCAGGCAGTTGCTGGTGCTGCTTCAGATGGCAGGATGAACAGTGGTACAGTGGCAAGGCATACAGGGAAGACGTCACAGGCAGAAGGGCGGGCAGGCCGGAAAGACGCCCCAGGTAATGGAGATGTCATAGGCAGCAGGGTAGGCAGGATACCTTGATAATTTGGGGTCTCCAGGCAGCACAGCCCAGGTGGAGTAGGGGAGATAGAATGTGCAATTAGCCAAAGTTGGGGAGACTAGAGGCAGTACAAAGGTTTAGGTGGGTGTAATATGTAAGCTCCGGCAGATATGGCTATGGCAGCATAAGTAGGAGGGAGAGGCAGGTGGGAATGCAGGCATGGGGGGGTCCCTGAATGTCAGCACTCCAATTCCACAAGGGGGTGTGAAGCTAGAATGAGAGCAATGGCAGTTCAGCTCATCCAAAGTCAATGGCACCGATCCCCACCCAGCTCTACACCTCACACTATAGGTCTAACTGGGAGTGAGCAATTAGCTAGAGCTGGAACTAGAGTCCCTATATACTAGACTATTCCACAGCTGAGGAACTCTATAACAAAATTCTCTGCAGCCATAGAACAGGGCTAATATGATCAATATCTTTAGTGTTTTTAAGAACTATGGCTGCTGCATTTTGTACCAGCTGAAGTTTATGTAAGGATCCAGATGGGCAACCAGAAAGGAGGGCATTACAGTAGCCAAGTGTGGAAGTTATAAAGGCATGTATTAGTTTTTCTGCATCATGAAATGAGAGCATCTTCTAAAGCTTGGTAGAACACAGTTCTAGTAATAATTCTATGCGATTCTTTGGTCCGTGTTCCTAGATGTATTCTCCCCAAATAAATCCTGTGTTTCCCTGACTCCCTGGACTCCTGCTCCTCTTTCCCCACCCCATGCCTGTTAGGTAAGACACCATCTAACAGTACTTCTGTTTTTCCTGTGTTTAACATAAGGAGTTTGTTTTGCCATCCAGCAGCAATATATCAGGGGTGTATCTAGAAATTCTGGACCCTCTGACAAAATGTCACCTTAGGTGCCCTCATCAAATTTTATGTATAATTTTACATATTCAAGGGCCCCTGTTAAGTGCTGGGCCCCCGAATCTGCCAGCATATCCAAATGAACCTGTTTGTACCCATCAAAGTAAATAATCAAGAATGTAGTAGTACCAAAACTGCAACATATGGTGCAGCACGAGTATGGAGATTCCCTGATTGTTAGAACTTATTTTAGAAACATTTGTGTCATTTTGTAATTTTAAGTATCTCCTGTCTTGTGGGAAAACACACATGCCCAACCATGGATAAACACCTGTGTGACAGTACAGCCTGATCTATTTTCTGTTGTTTTTTAATGTTTGCATACCCACATAGGTGGGTGTTAATCCATGTCTTACTTGACAGTGACTGAGAAATGGCACAACATACCGTCTTGGTGGTGCCCTGCCCTAGGCGTAACAACCTCATTGCGCAGTCCTCAGAAAAGTGCAAAGTAAACAAACCTATATTTAACCACTGCTGAATGGTACACAAACATATTTCTCTTTACGCAAATATGTGCCTGCATCAGAACAGAATGTAATAATTATTCAGTGCTTCGTAAACATACCAACCATATTGTAAACATTGGTGTCTACGCACTGCGGCTCGTTAGCGATCTCTTATTTCGCAATTTTGATAAGTTCGCGGTATTATAAGAATACGATTTACGGGCGGCTTAGTACCCCTTTTCATGAATCTCCAGTGACGCTCCGGATACGATTTGTATCAGGAGTCTTTCTTGCGAAAATGGCGGTCCTCTCGTTATTATTGGGTAATATATCATGATTAGTAATTATAGTAATTCTTAATTATATGGTAGCAGATACTGAGGGGCTTGGTTCTTTATCATGGAAGCGGCACAGTATGGCAAACTTTTACTGAAACCTTCTCGTTGTAACATTGTAAACCCGACATCAGAGATCCAATTTACCCACCGTGGGACAGAAATATTCCCTTGCCAGTTTGGTTAAATAAGTTCAGTGTGCACCCCTTTACCTTGTGGGAGAATGTTTGGAGTGGCCAAATGTGACTTGCCAAGCTCAGCAAACCTTGTATTTCTAAGAATCCCCTGGTAACTGGGTGAGAAGTTACAACAGGCTCCTGTAAGGACCTGCAGGCTATATATGAATCTGAGTGAGTTCACCTATTTGAAGGGCTACAACCTTTTCCAAGGGAGTTCAACAGCTGCTGTATATGAAATGTATGATTCAGTTAATCTGTAACTGAGTGTCATTGGTTAAAGAGGGAGTTTTCTTCTGTATGGTTTTTATATGGTCTCATGGTACAACATAGCAATTGTCTAGAACACCCTATGTACAATACATACCTTCCCAATTGAATCAGAATGATGAACGCATGCTCTATAGAATTGTATATAGCAGTTCTGTCTTAAATAATAATAATAATAATAATAATAATAAAACATCTTACATTTTTTACCATTTCAACCAACATTGATATACTGTATTTCTGTTATGTACATCATGGTACGTGCAAGACCTCCCAAAATAATGTTATCACACTATTTAGGGCTTAGTTCAACATCTGACATTTTTATTAAGGAATTTACATAAGAAAATTACAGTATGATGTTACATGTCAGTGGATTTTACTGAGATTAAACAATGTGATATTTCCCACCATGTACTGCTGAAACCATAAATCCATCCATCCATCCATTCTCCATACCCACTTGTCCTATGCAGGGTTGCAGGGGTCCAGAGCCTATCCCGGGAGCAATGGACACAAGGCAGGGATTACCCAGGATGGGGCGCCAACCCATCACAGAGCACACGCACCATTCACACCTGCAGACAGTTTGGCAACCTGCTGAAACCATGTAGGTGACAAAAGATGTATTTTTTTGTTACTGCTCCGTGAGATTAATGTCATCTTTCATGCATTAACTCAATAACCCAGGTAACCTGACCAGAAACGAACCTTGAGAATATATCCCATTTAGTTCACTATAAACAGCAAGCAGTGTCTATTTTAAGTTAAAACCTTAGGCTTTTGTGTTTTGTGTTATTTATTCCACCAGAGGCACAAATGGTAATGATCTCTATTTTGTTGTGAGGTCCAGTTCCTTCCTATTTCCCCAGATGTTTTCACACGCCTCTCACCAGGTCACGATTGTCACTGTTGCATGCTGAGTGTTGAGTCTTGTTTTCCCGGTTTGCGCCTGTTTTTTCTTCTTATGCAACAGGCAGAAATTGCAGGACTCCATCTGATTCAGTTTCCGGTGGTTAATTATAGATATTATGCCTGTCTACATGTTTGAGACAAAAAATATTTTATTTTTAGATTAGGCAGTTTTCTTATTGGCAGTATTATTAGTATATAGTATACTAGTATAGTATAGTATAGTGTAGTATATAATTAGCATCCAGTACATAGAACAGGAAATAAATGGACAAATTAAATTAAAATTCTTTACAAATCCCCCTGGGATCAGAGTTTCTTTAGAGTCTCCTGGGGTACTTCAGGGTCAAGCCCATTGCTCCGCATCTGGTGCACCATGGGAGAAAAGGTCATGGAAGGATTTAGCTGATGAGTGAGATGAATGTTTTGTTCTAGGTTTAAATGGAGGGCTATTGTGTGACCTTGCAGGAAACGAATGCTACAAGGGGGTTGACCTTGAAATGCCCCTGAAGTAATGGCACACATGAGGAGAGGAACATCTGTGTCTGAGTGTTTGCAAATTATGTTTATATTACATTGTGGGGACAAACTGCCCCCCACAATTTGAGAAAAATCTGTTATTTTCACAAATATCTGTGAATGCAATCAAAAAAATGCCAAAAGTTACTTATTTTGTTTGGTTGCTTATGGCTAAGGTTAGGGCTAGGTAGGGGTTAAGGTCATCATGTTGGGATTAGAGTTTTCCACCTAGAAATGAATGGAGAGTTCCCACAAAGATATAATTACAAACCTCCGTGTGTGTGTGTCTGTGTCTGTGTGTGTGTGTGTGTGTGTGTTGGTTTGCATAGATCACATTTGAGGACCATATTGTCCTCAAAGTGTAGTAAAACCTGAAATTTCCCTACTTTTGGGGACATCTTTGAGGTCCCTATGTGGATAACATCAATTTTATAAAAATCTGTGCATGCAATCAAAAAAGTAAAAATGTCAAAAGTCTTGTATTTGGGTTGGTTACTTATGGTTAAGGTTAGGGATGGATAGAGGTTAAGGGTGTCCTGATTGGGAGTTGGGTTTTTCCTCATAGAAATGAATGGACGGTCCCCATTTAGATAGGTACACCAACATGTGTGTGTGTGTGTGTGTGTGTGTGTAATTATTATATTGTGGGGACCACATTTCCCCACAATATGAGAAATCCTGTTATTCTGACCTTGTAGGGACATTTTTTGGACCCCACAAGGATAACTTTAAAAAGTCTTTTATTTTATTTGGTTACTTATGGATAAGGTTAGGCCTGCATAGCGGTTAAGGTTGCCATAGTTGGGATTAGGGTTAAGGGAAAAAAAGTGTTCATGGCTAAAAAAATATAGCAGTGAGGGTGTCTGGTGCTGGGGTTTCTGTGGGACAGGACATTGAAAGATTTGTACCATAACAATGAAACTCAACCGCGTCAAGATAGTAGGAGTGTTTTCAACAATGCTGCGATCCCTCCTACTATTGAGAGGAAAGTCACTCCCATGGCTAAACAAAAAGGCATTTACAGGCATTCATTAAGCAAAATTAGTCTTAGAGAAATACATGTTAAGCGCACTGTATGCTAACTGTACAGCCTTGGCTCCCGTGCTGTTGGAGACATGGGTGGCAGTGTGCGAACGCAGAAGCTTCTACACATCAATGTTCTTGCTCCCCATTATGAAACCTGGTCAGGAAGGTTGGTGGAGTGGAATGTATGACACAGTCATGGGTATTGACATCTATAGTAACCCGACAGGAGAACCAATAATCCATAGCAATTGGATTAAGTGACAAAGATTACAGTTAGGCCGTTTACTATACCCACTTGTCATGTTTAAAGATAAAATATCATTACTGAAGCTAAATAGCAATGTTTTGGAAGCAATATGAATATAATTCATTTAATTCCAATTAATTAAACTAATTAACTACCCCCCACCCCTCACGATGGCATTCTGGTCATCGTGATCAATAGGAGGCACTTACAGGGGCCATTTCCGGATTCCGGAATTTGGGTTTTCTCTGTAATGAGTCAAGACATTTACTGTTTGCTACTTACTTCCCCATTAAAATAACATTAAAATAGCATTCTTTTGGACTGGTGAATATGTGATGACCATCCCTCAAAAATAATGTACAGTGGTATTTCTACAAATATTCAAAAGTTATTTTAATCAATATATGCTAAATTATATTGTAATTTTGTTTAATTCATATATGCTAAATTATATTGTAATTATATTACATACACATATGCATCAATACTTAATTTTTTCCATTATGGACAAGTATTACTTTAAAAGATCAAAAGAACAAATTTTTCTTTTTGCTATTCAATATCTTTGTCTTCCCATATTTACTGTGATTATGGCAGAATATGTGGAGTTGCCCATAAAATTATATGTACAATTTCCAACTTGTAGCAAAATTATACAAAAATTATATTATAAAGATAAAAGAGGATACAGAAATCAATCACTTCTCATTTGCTGCAAAGAATGAAAGAAATCATTTGTAATATATGACTTAAAATATTGATTCCTAGAAGCACATACTGTATGGAAGAAAAAGGGATGCTGAACCTTGGGAACTGGGTTTAAACTGGAGTGAAGAAGGGACTCGATTTATGTATATTCCTCAGTAATGAAAATCAACTAAAGGTCGTGAAAGCTTCCCCTTTGACACAGCCACTAATTTTGGTTCATTATGAGTTATAGCGTTTGGGTTCGACGTTTGTTATTCGTGCTTTAAGTTGCATTTAGTCGTTATTTTGCAGACGCTTACTGATATATTTAATATGCTACTTATCATGAATACAAATACAAAGCGTCAATTACTCCGCAGCGGAAAATGCTTTACAGACCGATTACGATAAACGACTTCGGAAAAGTTCCTCGGAACGTCAGTCGTTTCTGCGTAGAAACCTATGACGCAGCTCTAAATGGGGCGGGGTATCGCGTCCATATGTATCAAAATAATGGATAAATAAAATCGTGGCAGTGACCAAAATCGTAGTCGGTCAGAAGAACTCTTAGGTTTTTCTTTTTCGACTTAATAAAGTTTAGGGCGTATTTAGGTTTTTGTTTACGGTCAACAGGCGTGTCACGCTGGGTTTCTGTAGACCGCATGGATCACATCGCTGAGATTGGTTAGTGACGTCCAGGCCCACGGTTATCTCAGCTCTGATTGGTCCAGCTGTTTCTCAACTGACAGGTTCGGCACCACAAACACACGTGTGCCCGGCTCAGACGATATAAATGCTTTGTACCGCTGCAGGACGGCGGTAGATATTCTTTTATACTTAGTAGATTAATTAAACCGGACCTGTCATTTTCCACATTTTATTGGACTTTGGCTTAATAATAAAGGGATTGACTGTTTACAGTGGATTTTAAAACATCAAGATAGAAGATGCTGAAGTATTAAAACTAAAAGCATAAGGCTGATACAGACCAAGTTAAATATACATTAAAGACTGTCAGGCTCCTGTTAACTTGAGGAATGAAACATCAGGACATGATCAATGAACAAAAGAGTCTGTGGATTTTCGGCTACTGTTCTCTCGTCTGGAGACCGGACTTCAAGTTCAAACGAAGCAAAGTCGGCTACATACAGGGCTATAAAAGACGCTTCTGGCATGGCGATACTTTTCACAGAGGGGACATTGATATGGTAAGTCTTCTTCCTGTAGTTAACTACTGTACAGTAGTTGTCAATACTGTATGATATTTATGTGAACTCTTAAGTGATGCTTAGGATACAGGGTCACCTTTCTTGTTTACGATTGTTTATAACATATGCTCATTCGGCAGCTGTCATTCAATGAATAGGTCAGTTTTGTATTTAAACTTGTTCCTCTTTTTTGCGTCTTAATGTAGCCCGGAAGAGTTGTGACTCTGGTGGAAGATGATGACGTAAGTGTCTTATTTCCGAAATACTACGTCGTAGGAAGTACTGGGAACTCCCCTCCCCGCTGGTTTTACTTATTCGTTTTTTAGTTTAAAGTATTCATGTGGATGCATTAAAGAAACATATTGCGATAGACCAACAGTATTCAGTTAATGGATGATGATATATTTATCAAATTATTTAACACTGGATGGTGAAATTTAAAACTGGCAAATTGGGGGGGTCAAAAATATGTATGTGAGAACTTACCCCTTGCTTTCATATGATTGTCAGGCATGCACTTGGGGTGTGGCTTACGAGGTGACAGGCTCCCAGATCGAAGAGTCCCTCAAATACCTGAATGTGAGGGAGTCTGAATGTGGCGGCTACATCACCAAGTGGGTGGAGTTCATCTCGCGTGAGGACAGCCACACACCTATCCTAGCCCTGACCTACATTGCTACAGCCAGCAACCCCATATACCAAGGACCAGCCAGCCCAGGGGAGATTGCCGCCCAGATTGCTGTCAGCAAAGGCAAGACGGGCCACAACATTGAATACTTGCTCTGTCTGACCCAGTTCATGAGGCGGTACTGCCCAGAGGTAGAGGATGACCACCTGTTCTCCATCGAGGCTGCTACCCTGGCCCTAGTGCCCTACCTGCTGGTGTCCGAGCAGATGATGTAACCCTCGTGTCTGCCTTGGTCAAGTTGGGGGCCACTCCAAAACAACATGGTCCAGCAGTGGCGGTTTTTACTGCCAACTTGTAGCACTGCACTGTGAACACTTTCGTGTAGACTTTATTTTCAGAGATTATATAATAGATAAATGACACTTTTTAAAAGAGCTGCTTATTTATGCCGATTTATTTATTCTAGTTTTAGTGGAGATATTCACACTGAAGGTACTACAGGCAGGACTTGCCTGATCCTCCTAAAACTAGAAGTACCAGCCTTCAGATTATAAAGAACTTGTTCTTATCTATTGCACTAATGTTTACTATGACGGGGTTTTGTGCAATATTTCTTTGTTTTCTTTTTTGTTTTTGTGCTGATGAGTTTTAATCAGTAATTAAGGTGCTTTGGTATTTGGTGCTCTCAATTTCAAAGTGCAATATTGTCCTAAAGGACACACTTAAAAAACACAATTATTTTAATTATAATTATGTTGTTAATTACAATGTCTGCCGTTTCTAGTGTTAGTTGATGCAAGCAAACAGCACAAACATTTTGCACTATAACCTTATATTTAAATGTATGGATAGTAGTGTTTTATATTATTTATATGGTACCGCCTTTGTTCTAAAAGGAAAAAATAACTGCCATTATTTTTCACACAGTAAAATAAAAATCTGGATTCCATCACTGGTTTTTCTGGTTTCTTTTCTAACCACAATATTTAAAAGTAGCAGATGTGAATGATGTCTGACAGGCTATTTATCCTGGCAGTAAGTGAATATTTGCTCAGAAAAAATAGAATGTGCAAATTAACAGTAACACAGTTTAAACTAACAAGATTTTTTTTCTGTTCTCCAAAACAGCTTTTGATATGTTGTTGGATGGCTAGAAGAACACCTCATCTAAATGAGGCATTGATTAATCAAGCATGGTATGCTGGTGGGGGATGAGGGGGGGAGTCTATTCCAGAAGTTACGGGCTCAAGGCAGATAATAAGTCATTTTATTTCTAGGAGGAGGTAAGGAGCATGCACTCATTATAGCGCGTTGCCACACCTGCCACATGACAAACACCTCAGGGATGAGAACCTGAGTGCAGCCATGTGGCAGGTGATACCTCAGCACCACACTAGTACAAATGGACCAGTGTGAGATTTTTCTGATGGCTGGAGTGCCAATCCTGCCACCAACCCCCAAATTTCCCTGTAAGTTGGAGGACCTCCTTACAGGCCTGGATGTAGATTAACATCATACCCAGGATGAAGCAATTGCAGGTTAAGGGCCTTGCTCAAGGGCCCAACAGAGTAGGATCATTTGTGGCATTCACAGGATTTGAATCAGCAACCTTTTGATTGCTGGGATAGATCCCTAGCCTCATAGCCACCAATCCGCCCCCAGGTTATTTCTAAGGATTGACTGAAATTTGTACAGCTACTTTATGTGTCTGAATTTTACATGAATATACAGTGCACCTTGTGTGTCAGGATGCCTTGCCTGGTTCTGTCCATCATTTCCCTGTTTGGCCAGCAGGTGTCACTGGTCATCCTGTTCTATTCCCTGTGTTCGACTAGATTTAACCCCAGTGTTAGTCCTCACTGCTTCCCTTGTTTCTTGTGTTTATGTACTTCAGTATTGGTCTTTGTTTTGTATCTTTGTCCCCAGTTATCCCTGCCTTGTCCAGCTCTGTAGCTATGTCCTGTAATCCTTGCACTTCCTATTTTACTCGTAACTCCTAGTCCCTGGTGTTTCAGTATACAGGCAACCTTTGATTAACATGATTTTAGTTTTCAGTTAAATTATTTGCAACCATCTGTTTATATACACAGCATAATTTTAATTAACGAGATGCCAAAACTCCCACAAATGACTCAGTTGATGCATCACTTGTATAACATTAGGCGGAGGTTATAACAGCCTCCTTAGTTGACACACATAGTCAGTTCATTGAAAGCACATGTGTTTGTTATGTCTACTACAGACCGATTGGTTTATTTAAATTTCAATATTTGCCCACTTAACTATATCTATTATCTAAGAATAAGAGTGATGCCACAATGGCGAGTGAAAAAAAGGAAAAAGGAAGTGATTATTTTACACATTAAACTTGACATAATTACAAAAGTATCATATTATGTACTTTGTAAATTACTTATACTTAATTATATTGGGATCAATCAATAGTGGATTAGTTATTTTTAATATTTGCTGATTATGTTTGATTAATGTGGTTTCAATCAATGGGGAT
Source organism: Mormyrops boulengeri (assembly GCA_026781065.1). NCBI lineage: Eukaryota > Metazoa > Chordata > Actinopteri > Osteoglossiformes > Mormyridae > Mormyrops > Mormyrops boulengeri. Next base: position 912,400 of record JAODLD010000030.1, on the reverse strand, counting down.
TAATTAATTGCATTATATAGACATAGTCACTTAAATAAAAATATTAAGAAAATATGTTAGCATTTCAATATGGCCGCTAGGGGAACTGTGCACTTCCTGTTTGTTTACATGAATAACATAACACTCACAGCACAAAGCATGGTTATCTTGGCAAATCTTAGTTTTCACCCATGGATTTCAGCACGTATACTGCATATACACATGATTCACAGCATTCATTATGCAGCTCTGCCTACTGAACAAAATGAGCCTATCCATTTTTGCTGAATGGCAACTGTTACCAGCTAACCGCCTTGTAAAATGGGGACTATCGACTATCCTCTTTGACGGCCCTTTCGGCCACCATGAGTTTTGTTTACAATTCAAGTTGTTTATCTGTGTAAGTAAAACATGGTTAAAAATTGGTTTGTGTTTGGTAAGCATCTTGTGACTGTCAGAATTTACACTACAACATATTTGGGCATGTTTGTGTTAGTTGTTTGGGTATTTTAAGCATTGTATATCAGTAGGGTCCGATCACTTGTGCTATTTTCAAACAGAGGATGCAGGCTAAGAGGTAATGGAAAGTATTTGACATTTTGGTCATATTTTATTTAAGTTTGTTTTGGAAGCGCTATTTATATATTTAGTTTAATTGTAATAGTAACACAATTGATGACACCTGTACCTCCCCTACAGGGCCCATTTCAAAGCAGAGCTCACAGGGGTTTCAAGAAACAAGTCTGAAAAGTGTGCTAGCCCCCCCACCAATCCATCAGTCACAAAGTGTATTTTTCTTCATTGCTGTTATTCTGGCCTCTGGGCACCCCTAAGCATCTCCCAATTTTCCCACACCATGCAGCACTCAGCAGCAAAAACACCCTCCCCACTGACCCAGGGATAAATGGTCATACAAACAACGTTACAGTTTTTCTCGATTGCTTTGGCACATTTCATGAAACATACTTAACATTCTCAAGGCTATAAGAGCATTTCACAAAACCGTTCATGCATATAAGCACAACACTACGGTTTAGCTGATTCATGTCTCAAAAGCAAATAATTGCACCAATAAATTATTCACTGCCACCAAAATGAAAAGTACAACCAGCATCGTTTTAACCATGAGAAACAAAATGTTTAGATATATTGTCAAAATGTCAGTGCAAGTATGCTCCTGAGCTCCACAATTCTGAATGATAGTCGCACTATTTTCAGACTAGTTTCAACATTGCAAGGCTCTACATTACAGTATGTAAAGTTCACTGGCAAGAGAAAGCTCTCCCATGCACATGTAACTCCTTTGGATCGCAAGACAGTGCAATAGCAAACAAATAGTCACACAGCACTATATAACACAAAAGCAGCAAAATGGGAATACAAGAACGAATGACAACAAAATCATGTACTGTGGGAACCAAAAACACAATTGAGAAGACTGAGAAAACTGCAAGATGGTAATCATGTGTATATATTGTTATGTGTGTAAAATATTACCATAGGATGCCAATTGTACTAAACCATTTGCATATGTGAACTAAAACATTTGGAAATTTGTGTGCAACAATGAGAAATGATGTTCTGCTGTACAGAAGTAACATCATGGTGTGGGGATCACGCTCGTTGTTTTGGAAATATTAATTGTCTCTTGAGAAATGATCTGAAGCAATCATGAAAAACTGTAAAATCAAAGACAAGTTCAAAAATACAAGGGAGACATGGCAAGGGATCACAGACGAAGACAGAACATGTCAGTGGGCAGAAAGCTAGTTGAGGTGTTCCTGGAATAGATGGTTTCATGAAGGTAGAGAGGGACTCTGTGACTGGATATGGAGGGGCAGCTTGTTCCACCACTGAGGACCCAAAAATAGGAAACATTTAAAGTATTTTCACGTTCCTGAGGGATCTCCAGGTGGCGTTGGCTCGCTTTCTTTTGTGATACAATATTACTCTGAAGTCATTGACATGCCACAGCATTGGAGTCTGTAAAAATATGTTTCCAGAGTCCTGGAAGGTATATGTTACCTCAGGGTCATGAAAGGTTAGAACTATACAGGTATTTAGGAAAAGCACAACACCTGTAGTTTGTTCTTATCTGTACTGTAACTTAATAACCACAAAATGAATAAACTCTGGACAAGCCGAAACATGAGCACTGCTTCCAGTCCTGACTTTTTTGTGTTCTTGGCAGAGGACAAATGAAACGTATTACTAAGCCACACTTATTTTACTATTACATGGAAGATCTACAGATCTATGTATCTTGTCCCCCTTTGGCCAGCAGGTATCGCTGGTCATCCTGTTTCCTCCCCACTCTGTCTTGTAGCCCTTCAGCCCCTAGTGTGATTCCGTGCTCACCGGGCTGCTGAGTAGGTCAATGGGTGAAACGTGCGGCTCAAATAAACTATTGCTAAACACTTATATTAACTGGAAAGTTTAATTGTCCCATTTTGCCAGGTGTCCTATTTCAACAATACTCAACCTATATATTCAGATTGCTAGTTGAAAGTGCCAACCCAAGTGGGCTTCCAAGGTAATATTTTGCCAGCGGGCTCAGTCTTTGGTTTGTGTCCTTGTTTTTGATTTCCTCTGCCCATGCCTGCTTATGCTTATGTTTCTTAGTTTTAGGCCTCAGTATTTGTCGATGTTTCCTAGTTCCTGTGTATGTAAATTGTAATGTATTCCACCTGTGTCTTGCTGCCCCATGCCTGTCCTGATTGGTTGATTTAGTTATGGTCCAACCCTTGTTAGCCTTGTTGTCTGTATGTATTTAAGTGCCTGCCGTCATTCTGTTCTACAGTTAGTCATTATGTTTAAGATGTGTACTTGTTACTATGTCTTTGTAGCTTTGATTGTTCCCTAGTCCTGCGCTCATTTTGGCTTTGTTCCTAGTATGTTTGTTTTGTGGTTCTTTTTAGTTATTTCTTCCATTTTAGTTCTTGACCCCTCATGGTCCTTTTATTTTGTGCTTTATCCTTTTGTGTTCAGTTTTGTTAATAAACCCCTTTTTCTTGGAGCCGCTCTGTGGATCATCCCTCTTTTTACATCCCTGCGCCATAGCTCACCGTAAGAGATTGATTGGCTGATTGATCCCAAGGGGAAATTCATGTGTATACAGCAACAAATGGGCATAATGTGCCCAGTTAAAACATAGAGTATCTGGGCTTTCACTGAAGTGCATGTCAACCACTAGGAATAAAGAATTAGAATTCTGAGAGCAGTGCTTTTTGCCGGTCAATATTGTGGGCCAGGTGACGGACACAGACCACAGTTGTATACTGGTGCCTCTGGTGAGCATGAGCCCTGGACTTTCTCCTTCTGCCTCTTCAATCTCCATGGCCTGTTACAAGATGTGTTCCAGGACCAAGGCCTGGCAGATGGGGCCTGCTCCAGCTGTGCCCAGTAGAGGCCGTCCTGTCCATCCACCGTAATGTTTCTCCTGCTGTTATGAGAGACTACATGCCAAACACAGAACATCTCTCAGCTGTGCACAGCTGTATCCTCCACGGGCTTCATGATGTGACATGTCCTTACAGAGTATTACCTCTAATACTGTCAGTTCTGTGTTGCCCTTAACTGCTAATGGATATTTAAGTGTGGCTTATTAATTCTGGCAGTGTGACTGAAAGTGATATACTTTTCCTTGCGGCTGACATGTTGGGAGCTCACTGCCATTCCTCTGGGCTGCCAGTATCATGGATTCGCTGGGTCTGTGGTGGACCGGCTGATCCTCGAATTGCCGGTCTTAGGAAGAACGCTAAGATGTTCGTCATGTGAGTCGAGCAGAAGGGTATAGGGCCATAGGTGACTGTCTGGGTCAGAGCCAGTATAAACACAGACCTGATAAATGGGCCAAGCAGACAACCAGAATTTACAGACTGAGCTGTTCCACCAAACGACAGACTCTCTGGCAAATGATAAACAGCATACCCGACCAATTCAGCCCAATGCAATTTGGTGTGTGTGTGTATATATATATATAAAATTCCTCCATGACTTAAATAATTGAAATTGCACATGACAACCACTGAGGAAGACTTAGGAACCTGAAGTTTTTTAAATAAGAACCAACTGCCCTAAATTGCTGTAAGTGTGAACTGAAATCCTTTCAGTGCAATTTCTGGGATATTTATCAATGTCCTGGAAACTCTGCTAGCCAAGTCTGGAATTTCACCACCAGGCTCTTGAGCTTTGAATGCCTGGGTGGCAGGTCCAGGCTCACATAACTAAGCTTTGGGCAGACGTGGCCTTCCTGCTGAGGACAGAGATGGGCTGCGAGAGCATCTCCAGATGTGACTGATCCCTACAGACATCGTTAACCCCCAGCTTTGGGGTTATCTTCCTTCTGGCATGCATGTTGTGACATTTTTGGGCACTGGATGTAGTGAGAGCCACAGTCCACCCTTCACTGAAGGGACTGTAGGTTATATAAACTTTGTACATTCCAGTAGTTTCTGCATCAGTGAGTCTTTGCAATGGAATCTTCTATGAATAATATGCCATGTGATCCCATCCCTCCGCAGTTTTAAATTGACCGTTTCTTAGCTTGCTTTTGAAAGGAAAGGCTTTAAATGATTTTCTCAATGTTCTGTTTTGCTAAACGTTATACCAATTTGTTAAAATGTTGCTTGACATTCTGCTTGTGCAAATTAAAGTCTTTTGCATTGGCTGTAGCTTTTAATAACAAACTTTTCATCATTCTTCTGACACATGTAACATTCTGGAAAACAGAGCAGCTCCTGAGAAGATCCTGTGGGGGAATTTGGGCTCCATGTTGTTCAAGGCTGATCCAGGCCTCGTTATCTTGGGCGCTGGTGTTGCTGTCCTGAGACATTTAAGTATTTCAGGTGATTCCTATAACTCTCCTTCCAGAACAACATGAGACTTTCTAGAATAGCCTGGTCAGCCAAAGATCTCTTTCTCACTCCACTGCTAGAGATTTTGCTGACCTTTCTCTCATTCTCACATACCGCAAAAGACTTTCTCAGTTTTACCTGGAACTGACATTCTTTCCAAATACTCAAAGTTAAAAGGTCATCGTTGCTAGAAATAGCAGTGGTGGTGACTGTTGATTGGCTATGGACTCTCCCGAAATGGAGTTTCAGAGAGGAGCTGTGTGCTCTTCCAGATAGCAGCCTCAGCTGTTGCTCATGTGGGTGTGCTGCATATCGCACTGTGTTTTCCCTCTGGGCCAGTAGAGCAGTGCTGTTGAGTACTGTATGAACAAGATAGGAGGAAAATTTGGATATATACAGTAGCAGTCAAAAGTTTGGCCACATGGACCAAGAGAAAGGTTCATTTACACTATTTTCAACATTTTACAATAATTAGCAAGACCACTGGACCCTAGGCCTTATCCTGAATTGCTCCAGGAACTGGCTAACTCTGGTTTCTCCTTTATGCCAGTTTCTCATTATTCTGAGATACTTTTCCAGCTGTCCTAAAGGAGGCCTCTCACACATGCTGAGCACTCCTTGGCCACTTTTCCTTCACTCTCCTCCAAAAACCATTTCAGGTCAGATAGCAAGGTCATGTGATGTGACACTATCACTCTCCGTCGTAAGCGGTTTGTATGCGTCCAAGAACACTGAACTTCGGTTTAATTTCAGGTCTGACCATACTCCTGAACATCGAATCACTACCATGTGGGTGGGAAACAACAGTTTCATACAATCAAATGCTAAACACAACCATTGCAAGTGGTTTTTCTTTGAGAAAAGATAAACTATCCTGGTTTTAATCATCTTCTGAAGCGGACTTGGCGGGGATTCTAATTCTAAAGATGGCAGACATTTTTAGAGTGTTTATGCAAAGTCCAAGCCTGTCTGTGGCAATTCATTGTGAAGTATGAAAACTATGTAATGGAACCATGACGAACCTTTGAAAACAGGTATTGTATTTCTGAATTCTGCAGGTGATTCTAGCTACCTGCCAGTTCTGTTCTACCAGTATATTTTATTTTATTTATCAGATGCTTTTGTCCAAAGTGATGTACAAGTGAGGCAAACAGCACATCATAAACAAATGGCTGCTGAGGGATCAACTAGGCATAAGTGTGGCTAGGCTGAGCTTCCAATGAACGCCCAGGGGTTAAAGTGGGCTGGAATGATCCAGAACGGCATTCTGGGACCTTCAGCTAATAAATAAATAAATCTGAATGGCAGTTTCAAACTTAATAATGCCAAGCCAGTTTATTTTTCATGTGCTGCAGCCTGGCATTCCTTCCAGCTGACGCCAGGCCCGGCTCCACACTCAACACAAGTAGTTTTTCGGTTCAGTCCCTTCCCCTCAGTGGGTTCATATGTCCAGATAAACTGTACTAGCTAGCCACAGAAGGGGAATGAGCATAAAACGAGTTGCTTTTTAATGAAGTAGTAGGTAATTTCAAATGCAATGTTTCAAAAGAGCTCAACAAATACCACCAAACACACAAGCTATTTTATGTGCAACTCGACTATCAGTTTTATTAACTACAGGTAGGATAGATGAGATTTTGGTTAGCGCTTTGACTAGCTTAGCTAGTGTGATGTTAGGTCTCACTCAGAAGTGGAGCTAGCACCTGCTGAGGGGTACGACCGCTGGCGATGACTGTCAGGAATCCCCTACAAGGGCCCTCATTTTAGATCCTCCACTGGTCTAGTATAAGACTATGTTCACACTGTTTTGCTTTTTTTTGTTTTAAATGCAGTTAAAGTCCATTGTTTAAATGCATTTTTGTTTTAAAATGCAGACATAAGTCTCTGTAGGGTGACTTCATCCACATTACTCTGGAGTTTTCAGCCCCCAAAAAAGGAGATTTTTGTAAACAATCTCACAGCTGAAGACTTCTTAAAATGCCGTTTCAGAGTTGCAGTGTGGATGAGTGAATACAGAGACTCTATAAGCATCCCTAATTCTCCCTATCCATCACGTGGCCCTTCCCTGATTTAATCCCACTAGCTCCACCCTCTCATTTTCTGATTGGTTGCCTGGTCAACCTACATGGAAGTAAACAGTATTTCAACATGGCAGATATAGATATCCTCTTGTGGGGCTTTAAATGGCTTGCCGCTGTTGCTGACCTGTATCCCGCTAAATAGCATGTCACACAGTGTGCTTGCTGTATTTGCATAAAGAGAAACTCATCTACCGATCTGTGTGTCGATGTGTGCATGCCTGATCTAGGCTAATAGCCACGTCAAATATGGTTTTTATGTTTCAGTATATATGGAAATGCTGTTGTAAATGATGTGAAAATGCCTGTGTGGATGGAGATCATTTTTGTTTGAAAACTCTGTTCTTAAACAAAAACGTAGCGGTGTGGACGAAGCCTGAGTCAGTTTGGGGGTTATTTTGAGGTGAGGTGCTACACCGTTACACCAGTTCTTAGGGTTCCTCCACCTGCCAATTCCACTTTAACCCTTATGAATAACCAGTTACAAGTGCATGGCAACATCATTATCTGTATCTGTTCAACCAACAAAATTATCTGTCATTATATCTGTATTCAGATACTAGACCGGAAATGGGTGTGGTCCCATTAAAATGGTATTGTCTAACCTAATATTCATTAGCAGTGCAATTGTTGTGCCCTAACTAAACTAAGTTTAACTAAACTAACTCCAACGTCCCCCCAACTCCCCCCCCGGCTCCCTTTATCTGAACAATGAAATGCTGCAAACAAAGTTCAAACAATCAAAAACTGGAGAAAATCAAAGGATTTTGTTTTGCATTGGAAATAGAAACTCTTTTCACTAAATATATGTAGAAAAATAACCTTCAGTTAAAAGGAATTATTTTAAATTCCAGTGATGTGGCATTTGCATTTGTTGATGTTAACGTTACTGCTGTTCGCTAGGGAAACAAGAATTACTACAGTACCGCATTAACTACATAACAATTTTTTTATGGAAGTAATTAATGCATGCAGATTGGGGGTTTCGGGCTGTATTGGGTTTTGAAAGAAATTTGCGCATGACACCGACACCTCGGCCCCCCCGTGCGAGTTTCCCAGAGTGACAAAGGGGAAGGTCGGCTCTGAGCCCGCTGCCTGCTGCATCCTAGTTTGGTGGGTCTACTGCAGAATATAACGATCACTTTTCATTTGTAGTGAATGAAATGCCTTGTGAACTCAAAGTCCTGTTTTTCAATTTCAAACAGAGTGGGCGTTTATATCTGGTGGTTATTCACGATGATACGAATCGATTTGAAGAAACATAGATATGTCAGAGTCATGGAGCTGCCTCTTCCGAATAATAATACAAACTTTGAGTAGAAAAAATATCGGTCTACAGTGCATTATTTGTGCATTTCTAAATAATGTATTTGTTATAATAATGTAACCCTAGTTACAAGTGTACACAGTATAGGAGTGACAGCTAAGCAACATGTTACAAGCACAGCAAGGACCTAATAAGACAATTTAATGATGACAAGTGCAACACTGGCGACATTAGGGAACACTGAGAGACATCAAATTAGTAGGGGAATTCGTGGAACAGATTGGTCTTGAGAGGCAGTTCTTGAAGGTGGAGAGGGAATCTGATGATTGGATGATCTGATGACTGGATGAGATTCAGCAGCTCATTCCACCATTGGGGAACCACACAGGAGAACGGTCTGGAGTGACACTTCTCACATGGTGGAGGGAGCTCTAAGCTGAGTTGGTTTGTTGACCGTGGGGAGAGATGTGGCAAAGGTGAGAAGATGCCTCTGGAGATAGATGGGTGCCTGTCCACTGATGGAACTGAAAGACAGCACCAAGGAGCCAGATACTAGAGAGCCTATAGGGAGCCAGTGGAGAGAGACAAGGAGAGGTGTAACATGACAGCGTTCGGGCTGATTGTCATATAGCAAATTATAAATAAAATCCTGATTTCTAGTTGTGAAATGACGAGCCCTTCTGTGGATTTTTAAGCCGTTTTTATGGATGTGGCTCTTGATTGGTTACTGCGTTCCCACGCTGATATGAATAAGTCAGCCCTGGGTTGTTTCCTGTGACTTGTCGTACTCCATTCTGAGGCCTTAGTGACAGAACCACTACTGACCAATCGCCGCACTGGTATGGGACAATGGACAGGAAGTTGAGATTTCCCTTCTTTTTTCACTCTGTGGCGACTGAGCGATTCAGGGTTAGTTATATGGGGAGAAAAAGCCAGCTGGCCTTTAGATGCTAAGGGTGATGCTAAGGTGAGTCATCCAGGTGAAAGGAGAGGTGTTCTTATTGGGACTGTCTATCTCTGCTCAGATCCACAGATGGTCTCATCTTACATAAACATATGGCAGGTGTGCCTTTGTTTAAGTCTCACGACTACGTAAAGCATGGACCCAAATGGACTTCTGACTCCCTGTGGGGAAAACCACAACCTGGACCATCAGAGAGAGACAGACGAACGCGCAGACGAGTGTTGGCGGTCCTGGCTTCAGCTAATGTTGGCTGTTCTCGTTTTAATGGGAAGGCCCGGTCTCCCGTGGGGCCCGTGGGGAATGGGAGCGCAACAAAGGAACATGGAGATGTTAGCAGGAGCCACGTGTCTGTCTACGAGTGTGTATGCAGTCACAGACGCCCACAAAAACGGAAAATCAGGCATACACTTCCCTCGTGGTGCTCAAGCCCTGCTGTCCCTGCATCTTCATCCTCAGACTTATTTCCATTATTCCCACTCTTAAAATATCACACCTCCTTCACGGGGCGGCTAAGTTCACTAAGCCCACAAATGTCACGCCTGTAATTACAGCTCCCTCCAATTTATAGATCTTTCCATCACAAATTCACACTCTCTGATCTCCTTTCGACCAAAATGCTCAAAAGGATTTTAAAATGATGAACACAGAATAACTTTCAGTACTGTCGCTCTAATCGCTAACCGTCTGCCCCGCCCCTTGGGCAGTCTGCTGTGGAGGAGGTGTGCATGCTCGAGCCGCTCTTCTGCTGGCCCAGGTTAATCTGCACACGGCCTCCTCCTCTGCTCGTTTTCTCACCCACCCTTCACTTCCCTTCTCTCGCACACATGCCTCTCTCTGCCGCTCTTTAAATCCCCTCTTTCTACTTGCATCCCTAAAGTATCAGGCCCCACCCCACCCCACTTATACACACTTGCAAGCCCCTCCCACACACCTGCCTAGCAAGACCCTTTCTCACTGCAGCTGAGACACCCCCTAATTACCCATAATGCATTTCAGCCAAGTGTGCAGACAGAAACGTAAAGTGGGAAGACCCCGAATCACAGGCCTTCTGCTCACACGTAGCCCAAACAGCATCTCCAGAGTGTCTCAGTCACAGACCGCATGCATATGGGGGTTGGGGTTTGGGGGTTGGGGGGGGGGACGACCTCTAGTACATTTTAATCTGCGCCATTTTTGAGCAATGGGCACCCCAAGGCCAAGATTCACACACCAAGCCAGAGACTATACATGTCCATTAATCCCAGGCATTTGTTTAATAGGCTAATGCACAACACACGAGCCCCTTGGTGATGCAAATGGTAATTAAGAAGATGAGTAATGTGCTAAGTGTACACGGTTCCTCACTCCCCTCTGGCAATACAATTAGCTTGTGGGTCTGACCACGACGGGCTGGCATAACCGGTGACACCTAGTGGTGAAGCTGAGGTGGGCAGAGCTCTCGAGTCAGCAGTGTTGGGACCAGCGCTGAGGTCAGCATGCTTTTAGAGTCCCAGGGGAAGAAAGACTACAGCAGCGAGAGAAGTGGAAAAAAAGTGCTTAGGAAAAATACAGCTAAAGACAACCGCAGAGACAGAGCAGTAATGGTAGGTATGGCTGTTAAAACTTTGGAAGGATGTGTCCCCCCTTAAACATGTATGATGTCCTGCCATTCATGAGTGGAACTATCACTAGCAGCACAGAGGCTACAATGGGATCTTGATTTAATTAGTGACTGGGCTGATACCTGGCAGATGAAATTTAACG
>JAODLD010000030.1:882697-899857 GCA_026781065.1 Mormyrops boulengeri | reverse complement strand
GCCCCCCCCCCCACGCAGACACAAACACACACACACACTGGGGACACAGACCCCCGCGAAAGGTGCTGCACACGTGCCCTGAAACACAGCACGTGAAGCTTGCTCTGCCAGACAGCAAACTCAGTGTGTGTCCTTCAACCTCAAAGAGCATTATGGGCAAAAGTATTTTCCAAACCTCAGGCTTTTCCATCAAAGATGCCTGACTGCTACAGCGTCAAGGAGCTTGTATGTGTTGGAGAGAATGAGTGTGTCCCAGTCTGGATTTTGTAGAGTGGCTTAATGTGGGGGCAGTGGGTCCAACAACACGAGACTACAACAGTTACAAATCACTGTACTAATAGTTGACTTCCTGTCATTTTGGGGGAGAAAATGCTGTGAGGCACAAATGCAGCCGACCATCAGCTAATAATATATCTGACCGCATGGTCACTTGCTCATGGAGCGTTTGGCGTGTGCTGTGCAGGAAGGGACCGCACTGACACCGCCCTTTCTCGAGTGAGGCCTGAGTGTCTCCTAGACTGCCTCACGGGCTCGACCCCAATGAAATGGCTGCATGGGGTTTCCCGGTAATGCAGCCATGGTCACATCTAGTGAGGGCGGTTGGTCATGGCCCGAGCCCAAATCTGTGAGGCTGGACCAGCCCAAACCAGAGCCACATTGACTCCACTCCAACAGATCCCCTAATCCAATCTCTCTGCTCCAGATCAGGGTCCTTACTGTGGTGGGCGGGGGGGGGGGGCACAGTCGACCCATTTATCAGCCCCAGCTAGAGGTCTGCTAATTACCACTGGCTCACTGCTGGGCCATGGCGCCTCCAATGCTGCCCCCCCCCAACACACACACCCCCTTATTTCATGTTGGTAATTCAATTGGGAGTCAGACACTGCTGTGGTCAGGGGTTCAGGGGTACGTCAGGCCCTACTGGGAAATAGCCCAGACGCATAGCAAACAGTGCCCTTGGGGGAGGGAGGGGCGGCGTGTAAGGGTTTAAAACTGATCAGCAGCTATCGACCTGTCTGGAGCAGATCCACCTCTCATGAGCTGCTCCCAATTTCATTAATCATCTAATTGATTGGATCCTTAACCATATTCTGTGGTGTTTCAGGTTTAGATGATGCTTGTATTAGTGTTAAAACATGAATTAGTATCTGTGCAAATGTCTGGCCCAGAGGTAACGTCTGCAGGCCTGCATGGCACCGCCATCCACATGGGTCCCCTGAAAACCCATCTCTTTGTGGTTCCCTTATAGCGCGGCCACCCCCCCGTTTCATGCCAGCGGTGTTCAGGATGTGGGCCTTCCTGCAAGCAGCTCTGCCCCTGGCCCTGCACGCACAGGGTTTAACCCCTACCATGGTGTACTATCGGCTGGCCTTATAGTACCTTTGGCACACAGAGGAGAATCACATTTCAGTAGATTTACATTTCAGAAGATCTACATTTCAGTAGATCTACATTTCAGTAGATTTACATTTCAGCATATTGACGTTTCAGTAGATTTACATTTTCAGTAATGTCATTTACTTACATAATTTACAGTAACGTCATTTGCAAAGGCCTCAATACAAATACCGTACTTTCCTGTACTCCATTCCACTTTACCTAATTTTTAAGGATTCAAACAGTTAAAATAAGACCCCGAGCCACTGCGCTCAACTCACTGAAATGCTCAGCAGCTGATGCACAGCCTTACTTTGTCAGATTTACTCCAGGTAAAAGCAGGTACTTCTGTACAGTGCTGCTCTCCCTCAGGCTAGCGCCCAAAGGGGGAGGGGGACTTTACTCACAGATTGTGTCCTAGGATACGTGGACATTATAGGGTGCTGCAGTTTCTGGACGAGTTCTCGGAGCGGCTCTGATGTGACTAATCAGCTAGCAGTGTCCTCCACACCACGCATTAAAATCGGGGCTGGCCACTGTCCCGTTCACCATAAGTGACAGAGTATAGGTAGAGCAATGGCTCAGGATTCAAACTGCGACATCTCCCCCTGTTGGCCGGTTTCGGGAATGAAATTGCAGGGACGACAGAGAGAGGAAGGCAGCCCAGAGCAGAAACGTGTGGGTTTCACAGCTGACCCAGCGCTCTGTTGTCTTGGCTGCAACGATTATGATTCAAAAGTGTCAGGGTTTGCTTGAGGGAGACAGAGCCGCAGTTTTCTTTTAAAGGGGTCCAAATTTGGTGTGCAGAATATGCCACGGCAAATCCAGGCAGGGTGTGAAAATTCATGGCACCGTGCTCAGAAAAGAGCTGCGTACAGCTCGCAAAATCCACTAGGACTGTCACCAGCCCCCTGCCAGGAAGCACTACCACTTAGAATATGTTCCCACCTTCAGACCGACAGATATTTGGAATGTACAGCAACCCATATGACAAGATGTGTGCTAATAAAAAATATATTTAAAAAAAGCTTTGAAATGGTGTGAGTAGATATATATAAAGTATATATGTCCTCATGTGAATATTGAGAAGATAACAGCAAACACACATGTAACCTCTGTGTAACATTAATTGGAACCAGTTCTTCCATACTTTCTTTTTATTTTCAGTGAACTCCCTGTAAGATCACAGCAACGTCAGCAGCCTTTAATGTCTGTGGATTCCACGGTGGTTTCATGACTCAAAAATTTGAAGGACTGCCTGAGAGGGCAGCTTGAGCCAGATTTCCCAACGTGTAGCTGCAGGCTGCTGGCCTCCTCACGATAAAGATGTCCCAGGCAGACGCAAACTGTAAACAATTATGTACCCGACTTGTTTTGCTAATATCAAAAGGCTGGGGATGTTTCCTGCTATTTTACTGGAGTGCATTTTTCTTTCAAAGAACAGGAAGGTGGAGCGACTGTTTCCCACAGGCTGAGAGAGGCGAGCGGATCTGAAAGCCTCCGTGGACCCCGTCTGTCGCACTGGGAGCATGGCGTGGATAAAAAGCACTATTTGCCAAACTTACTGTTAGAAACGCAAAGGGCTTTGCTTCAGTCTGCATTTGCCTTTGGTTTCAGTCATGCTGCTCCTGACAAGCAATTAGTTACTTTTTACAATAGCGTTAAGTTTCCCATTGAGGGAAGCCTAGCTGATCAAACCAGATCGCAAATAAAAGTAACTGGAATTGTGGAATCGTGCCTGGATTTGCTGATTGTCACGTCATCAACACCACTGACTCGCTGATAAATCTAATTCATCTCACACTTTCCACTTGCATTTGCTTTCATTGAGTTTGTGTTTGAGTACAATCCCAGGTGGTATAATAATAATAATAATAATAATAATAATAATAATAATAATAATAATAGCTTTATTTACATAGGACCTTTCATACATAAGAATGCAGCTCAAAGTGCTTTACAGTGCAAATAACAAATAATAAAAACAAAAAGAATAAAAACAAAATAAAAGTGAAGTAGAATCAAGATAAATAATAATAAAATTAGAACCCAATGAAACATTAAGAAATCATATATAAAAAAAAGTTTTAGTGCACAATTTCTTCCATTTTAAAAACAATTTTAATATCACCTGCTTTCGTACAAATAAGTTTTGTATATTAACACTCATGCAGCAAGTCAGTCAATGAACCATCTGCTTCATCTGGGACAACACCAGCCCGTTATGACGTCATTTCCTTCCCAGTACACCTTCTCCAACAGCCCCCAGTGGCAGGGTATATCCCGAATCTCTGTGAGTGAGGCTCCTCCTCCATGGACCTATTCGAACACCCATGCTGATCCTATGCAGCCAAACTCCTCCACGACGGCTTCCTGCCCATGCCACCTCCCTGTTCATACAGCCTGCCAGCTCCTTTCTCACTGCTTGTTTTTTTTCCCCTTTACCGTGAACCAACAAATATTTTTTGAAGCCGTTACCGACCTTCCTGGGCTGGGCTGGACAATAGTCCTGCAGGAGATAAGACTGGTATGGTGGCCGCGCTGGAAATCCCAGGCCTGTCCTCAAGCAACCTTGTAACTTACTGGGCTTCACCCTGATAGCTCTGAATATGATACCGCTTTAGTAATTGTAAACGTTTGTTTTGTTTGTTTGAAATCCCAGATCTAAGGATTTGTTTCATTCTGGAGGCTCTCCCCAGAGTTTAGAGGCAGGAAGTGGCCTCACAAGCCACGGCAAGCTGGGGAATAAGGAATACCAATGCAAGGAATTTCTTTACAGTATGTAGTCCTGGCACAGTAGGATAGCCCCCCCTGCATGACCTCTAAACGAGTTCTCCCATGAGCCTTCAGCCTCCATCAAGTTGGACTTCCGTCCTTATCTTCTCTCAAGAGCAGCTGGCACCTCAGAATCAAGGATTGTTTCCGTGGCAACCCCAGCCCACGATACCCCCCAAAAGGCTCTTCTTAAAGACTTAAAGTTGTGGGAACTGATAAATCTATCAAATAAAGAAGGGACCACACCCTCCAGTTTGGGTTTTGCACAGTGATTAGCTGATAGCCGTTTTTGAGTATGGCCCTGAGAACCGAGCCAACGTTGCAAGATTCCACATTGCATCAGGGGAAAATTCGAGCTGGGAGTAGGTGGTCAGCACAAAAGCACCGTGCAGAGGTCATGCGGCCCCTCATCCGGGACTGCGGCAGTCGCAGCGACAGCTTCTTCTACCATGATAATCAAAGTGATATTGTTGATAACTCTAGGGTCAGCTGTTCCTTGAAAATGTTCCTTTCCAAAGGAAGGAAAACGATATTCTGAGAATATAAAAAAACCAGCATGGATTTTTCAGACCTATTAGAAATCCCGCAAGGTAACTTCTGCCACCATGCAACAATCTGCTAAGCTGTCATGGAAATGAAAGCCAGTGTTTGGCCATATTGGCCTGTAATTTGTTTTTCTTTTCTTTTTTTAAGCACAGCCAATCTGAGCGCTGTTTCTGTCAGCTCACGCCACGCAAGTGACAGATTTGCTGAAGCAGCTACTTTCACATTTTGTTTCCCTCCCCCTGCCAGCTGGCAAGTCGCTCCAGAGCATCCATTGCCACACCCCCCCCCCCCCCCCCCCCCCCCCCCCCCACCACCCCGCCCCCGGGGTGGAGGGGGGCCCGCGCCGCCCCCCCCCCCCGCCCCGGGGGCATGTCGCTCCCTGGCATCCTTTGCCACCCCCCCCCCCCCCCCCCCCCCAAACACACACATACGGCTCAGCATTTTGTATAGTGGCCCGGACCGGTCCCAACAGCTCAGTCCGTTATCTCCTCCAGAACATGCAGACAGACTGTGCTGCGTTTGGCAAGTCCAGGCAAACCTAGCCGTCCGGGGGGGGGGATGATTCTGGCATCCGATGACAGGGCTGTAAAATGATACTGGGAAGGCCTGCTCCCAGGTATCTAGAGGGCCGGGGGACTGGGACGGACCTGGGGCCTCCGAGGCGGAACAGGGACAGTGAAGCGGGGATCTCCTCCCTGGGAGAGCTTGAGGTTGACGCAGTTTGGCTTTCTCATCTGTAGAAGCTCCACGAACAGACACCTGAAGAGCAACCTCACCTCTCCGCAAATAGCCTCCCCCAATTCATTCATGCATACATACACACCCTGACCCCCCCCCCCCCCTCATCTCCAGTTGCATCCAGATAGTAAACTTCTTCCAGGAATTGAAACTCTTTTGACAAGAACGTCCCCCAGGGTCATGGAAAGACGTAGTAGAACAAGAATTGTCTACCATGTACAACAATGGGAACAGGAGCGATGTGGACCTGACTCGGTTGATAATAAAAGAGAGCAACCTGGGGCCTTTTGTGGGGAAGGGGGGGGACACACACTCTTGCTAGAAATGAGGACCATATGACAGAATTGCCACTTAGTATCCCAGAAGCTTGTGAGCCTGGATATCAGCTAACTTGTATGTGTTATTCAAGACCTGATCATCACATGGTCTTGGTGCAGAACCACATGATCCACCCGAGCCCCCTGTATCTGATAAGAATGATGGCCGAGGTCACAGCTAACTCCTATCTGTCCCTCTCAGGTAAATCCATGCACACAGATAAGGGCACTCCAACAAATCCCAGTTCAAACACTGCGGTGAGGTGAGGCCGCCTGGACCCCCCAGCAAAAATCCAAAACACCCTCTTCACCTCCCCTTTGATGTCTGTTGATAATACCTTCATCCAGGCGGGGGCAGCAACCCTACCCACCAGTCTCGTGAACCCACTGGGTGTACACCCCTCTTTCACTCCTCACGTGGATTGTCAGTAATATGAATCAGTCACAGAAGGGAAACAGAAACACAGCTCTCAGTAAAAAATTAATCATATCACGTGTCAGTGCGGCATGTGGCGAACTGCAGATTAGATCCCCGGGGGGGGGGGGGTGATCATATAAATACAGTTACAAACACAAATCCACTCAAAACACAACATAGTGTTTAAGCAAACCCCCCCCACCCCCACCCCCAAAGCAGGGTGATGATCCCTTTACGGTTCCAGCTGACTTGCACTTGTTTTGGATGGGCAGGGCTGACCCGATCCGTCAATGTCATGCTCTACTCCATGTTTCCCGAGTCGTTGGGCCAGAGGTTTTGTTCAGATTCCATGTTTCCAAGACCATGGCCTGCCAAGAGAAACAGGGCCGACTCAAAACTGAGTTGATGCCTTTAGATTCCAGTTGGCTGCTTCCTGCAACAATTAATAATATCAGACACCACTTCGTCGCGGGAATACATTTGGCGCTCGTCTCATTTTGCTTTTGTTCTTCTGAAGGGAAAAAAAGATGCTTTTACAATCAAGGAGCAATCAGCCAACCCCAGTCGATTCTCCGATGTTTGTTTTTGATTTTTATCTGCTGCCCAAAAAATGTATGTGTCCTTGGAATGGCATATCTTGCTTAGGATTTTCTTATCACTTTCCCAGAATGCACTAGGGGATTGCACTCGTTTATTGTGCTCCCAGGTCACTCTTTTTTTATTATGAACTGAGTCAGGTCCACATTGCTCCTGTTCCCATTGTTTATTGGGAAAATCCATTGCACAGGGACCACATCATAGGGGAAACCAAAATGACAAACTTTGAAGACTACAGTTGGGGAAAGTGAACAGTCGCTAATACCAATCATAACTACTATCACTGTATTCACCAAGAAATTACCAAGAATTCTCATAATCTTGTGACATTTAGGTCTGCTGTTATGGGAATTTGATTCCTGTAACTGGAATAGAAATGACAGCACATCAGCTGGGCTTTTCACTGATTAAAGTCAATGACCCCCTTTGATAGAATCGTTCACGGGGCAGCGAATCGTAAGAAAAGCTTGGAAGAAAGGAAACTAAACAAACAATGAATATGTGGGGGCAGGAGATAAGGAGGGCCTCTGTCCAGCTTTGTGTGCTGTTTGTTTGAGTACAGCTGGAGCTCGCTGTAGGGGTCTTTCACACCAGCCCCCCCATGAGATGCATGAAGCGAGAGCCCAGCCACCAAACAGGGGGCACATGTTTACCAGATAAGAACAACATCATTGTTACAACTCCTCAAAAGCCCCCCAATCTTGCTCACACGCGAGGTCTGCCTACCGATTCCCTCTCTCCTCACCCAGTAATGGGCGGTCTTAAAAATCCACCTGCCTCTATGGAAACTGTGGGTGGGTCGTTGTTTTGTTTGGCCCCACCTCCAAACAAGAGTCTATCCGAATGGTTCTCTATCACTCCTTGACAAAAGCAGGTGCAATGCTATGCCACCCTCTTGTTTCTTGAGTCCCGGCAGCATCTGACCTTTCCCAAAATGGAATATCACAGTCTGTTGGCTGGGCACTCTGAGCTCCACATCTATACCATGCCTTCATAATGAGAGCACAAAAACCTTAAGGTAGCTGGCTACCCAAGGCCACATGGTGCAGGTTGCCTCATCCCACAGAGTGTGAGAGCATCCTTGCGACAGAAGCCAAGCAAGCCCTAGCTGGATGGGCCAGAGGAGAGAAAATCAAGCTGGTTCCACCTAGTGGTGAGGCACCAGTTGTACCTGACCAGAGGGAGGCCGCCACCCACTCTGCATTTCTGTCTCTGTGCCAATTAATAACAACAGCAAATCACTTCCCTTGAGCTGCAGGAATCCCACGATGCAAGAGCCCGACGGTGCAGTTTCTTTAAAGGAGAGTGCATCCAACTATACATCCCCTAAGCCTATCCCATAGTTCCACACACGTGTACACATCATTGAGACTGAGGTAGCAGGGATATGATGGATTGGTTGCCGGGTGACTGGAGCAGGCCAGGCTGTCAGCTGGAGGGCGGAAACGAGGGAATCTCAGAGGGAGCCCAACAGTCTGGACCACGGCTGGGGCGGACGCAACTGCACCACACCAAGGAGCTTAGGCCTGGCAGTCGCTCCACTATCAGGCACCAGGGCATTTTCCAACCAGACCAAAAAATAAAAAATGACATCTCTGAATTGTGGTGGGAGCGTGGAAGGATCTGTGACTCCAGGAGAACTCAGAGTGCTTCAAGTATTCCGTAACAATCCTGAAGCCCACATCCACAGAACCCTTTTTTGAAACCACTGAGCAGGACTTGAGGTGCAGATATTGAGCCTGTTACAAAGGACTATGGCTTCTCATGAATGACTGTCTTTTCACACAAAAAGAAAGGAACATCATTCCCAGTATTAAACAATAAGTTATTAATTCATTCCACAGATGCCTGTATTTAGAATGACGTACAGGGCCTTCAGGACAGACGCACAGGCAATTACAAAAAGAAGTACTTATCAGGAAAAAATGCTAACAGTATTCAGAAGAACTCCTGTCTATATTGTTATGGACTGTATCTGACTCAACATGACTCTAATCACAGATACCTACAGAAACATCTGTTCTGTGGCATAATTTGATTAGAGCTTACTTTTCTCTCTGGAGCTTTCTTAAGAAATATTCTTGCACTCAAAAGTTTGGAGGAGCTCCTGTTGCACAGTTTAGCTTATGGAACCACTTGTTTGGACCTCTGGCCATGTCTCAGAAGCACCGCAGGGTCTAGTGTCAGGTTTCTGCTTTAAAGCATGCTTCTGCAGGACCTGGATAGTCCCTGCAGGCCCTAGGTCCGACAGGAGAGGTGTGTTTGGACAGTTTTTGGTTCCCCACCCTCCGCCCTGCCTTCCTCCACATAGGATACGCCAGGCTGGAGCTAGGAGACGCTGCCTTAGGGGAGAAAATATGACCTGGGGTAACATTTCAGAAACTTTGCAAGAGAAGTACATGCTGGCACACCTGGTGTCCATTATGGTGCAGCTTCACTCACCTGTAAGACTGGGCTGAAAAGGTGCAAGCAAAGTGGGGCCACAGAACGGCAGTCAAACATGAGGAACGGTCAACACAGAAACACCCCATTATACTTGAGTTCCCACGGCTCATTCCTCATCCCCAGAGGTGTCGAAAAGCCCAGCAGTTCTGCTGGTTATTCTGATACTCCAGTTGAAAGACATGGTGATGGACGATTCATCTTTCCTGTGGAACAGTATCAGGTGTGTGTAGTGTGCAGTAGGCCAGAAGCCCAAAAGAAGCACAAATTTTAGGTAAAGTCTATAAGGGCACCGTTTCTGGCTGGGCCACAGATAAAACATCTCCAACTAAGCCAGTAGAGCAGCTGCAGTTCAGAGCAGGAGGTGGGGACATCTTTTTAGCTTGAAATACCCAATTTATTGAATACATCAATCATATATTCCTGAAAATATCCAGAGTGCCAGTCTTTAACATTCATGACTTGAGTCAAACGTCAGGTCCAAATGAGATTTGCATGGCACGTCAGACAAGCTGTCAAAAAGTCACGACCTCCCCACTGGAAACTGAGGCAGCCATAATAAACCTGTTTAAATAGACGGGTGCATGCATATGACATTGCACAGTGCATACTGCATTTAATCTCTGCAGTAGAATTTTGACTAGCATCTGGAGAGTCGAAGATGGAGCACCAGATATGCTCCCTCTCTTTTAGCCAGTCACAACAATCACAGGGAGCGGTCCATCTCCACAAACATATAGACGATCCTCCATCTATCAGCAGCTTCTGCTGCACCTATAACATCAAAATGCGAGAGGAGGGGAGGTTAAGCTGGAAGAGGAGTACCAACCTCTATCCACAGAAATCAGACCGTCAGAGAGCAGGAACGTGAGGTAGATTTTCAGGGTCATGTATAAGTGTGAGCCTCGTTCCCTATTCCCAGGTGGAACACTGCCTCATTGTCAAGAAGGAGGTAGGGTAACTGCTGATCTACCCATTAAGAAATGGGAACCATGGATCTCCTCTGTTTTGTGAAGGAGAACAGGGTATGAGCTTTTGGCTGCTGGACCATCTGTACGTTGTTCACTGTCCCAGAACTATTTAGCTTGATAGTGCTGCTGATCCAGCAAGACGAGGTTCATGAGGCTGCCGGTGGGGCTCAGGGAATGCTGTCCAAGCTACTGTAAAAGACGTGGTTCCTGATCAGTGCAGCAGCAGGATAGGATCCCAGCCTGTGGAGATGGGGTTGGGGGGGAGGGTAATGTTGGGAGCCATGAGAGGCTGAGGAATCTTCCCAGGGGCTCTTTGGCTGGGGAAGCTGACCTGGGAAAAGGCTGTATCCTGGCTGGGAGGAGGGGTTGTCCAGAGGGACCGTGGGACGCGGCGACCTGCACCGCTCAGGATCTGTCAAAGCCTGGCATCTCGCTGCTTTATTGTCCTTTTTTTCCTCCCCTGTAACAAAGACGCAGCTTGGAAACATGTGGCCCATTGTAAACGTAATAAATCTTTCAGGGAGGCAGGGGCATAATTCAAATAGTTCATCTGAGGTTCTGTCATGCTACAGACCAGTCATGTTACAGTAGAATTGAAAAAAAGACAACAAATTAGAATGAAAGCCCGCCCAGTCGCTAGCCATGCATTTTAATGAGGAAGCACCCCAGCTCTCTCCTATTACACAAATTTGAAAGCAGAAGTAATAAAAGCCCACACATTCATGGGCTCATGAATATTAATGAGGAGATGTTCCAAATCTAAAAGCCTCAGTTGGATCTCATTGGACAGCTCATTATCCATGATTCCCAGTTGCCTGGAGGGTTTTAGGATCAAGCAGAGCCCAGTGAGATACAAACACATGCGAGTTGCTTTCGCGTCTGTCCGCCTTCTCTTGTGAGTTGATGTCAATTCCTTCCGTTTTTTCCCAGCTTAAATGGCTGACTGGAGTCCGCATGGTCAACAGCAGCAAAGGGGTGATATGAAAGGCGCTTATAAAGCCAGAGAAGCTGCACCCTGTCCTCGCGAGCTGAGCCAAGCATGGCGTGCTTAGGAAGAGTCCACTTCCTCATGCTGTTGATATTTCTACATTATTACATTTCATCGCTGTTTTTTAGGGGACCAGCCTTGTCATTAGCCAATGATATGTTTTTAATCCAAAATGAGTGACAGGGGAAGGGGTCCTCTGAGGGCCAAAAGGCTTTCAGCTACGTCCCTGAGGAACAAGCATACCCAGTCCTGAGGGTGGGGTGTGTTTGTCGCTGGGATTTGGAGACACCTATACTCAATGTGAGTATTGAGCACAGGGGTTGTGATAAAGTACAGCAGGGCTTCTTTTTGGGGAGGGGAGACACCCCAGGCATTGGGTTCACATATCTCTTCCCATACTGTACCATAACATCTACCAGTCCCAAAAACCTTATGTGTACCTCCAGAAAGCTTTCACTACAGAGGGATTTCTCACTCTGTATGGTATGACCCTGCTAAAGTCTGCGTCACCCCATGCTATGGATGCACTTGAGACACTGAAACTGTAGAAGGTCCATGGAGATGATTCAATGCCTTTAAAGCATAATTCAAACTAATTCAGCCTGGTCTTCTGATGTCGCCTAGCCTGGCTCAGGCACTTAACATGAATAGTTCCTGTAAGACATCTAAATAGACAAAGTGTTTAGACACGTCCATTTGTAAAATGTGCAAAGTAAGAGCATCCTCTTAGATAAATGGATTAATAGTTTAGGTAGCTACAAGATCTCTTCAGATATATAGCTGACTCCTACTCAGCACCAAACACAGCTGCACCATAAGTCTCCTGCAAATGACATTTCTTCCACGGGCCTCTCCCAGGACTACATACTGACCCTCTATAAGTACTGATGTGCCAGACCACTAACTGAGAGCCATACAGTAGATGACCTCCATAGTCCAATATGGTTTTCCATAGCCAGGGGAAAACACAGCAAAAGATTGACAGAGAATATCGTCTCGCCAGTGTTTACAGCACAATGAAGCAGTGGGTTGCTGCAAAATGGTAGGATCTGTGTGGCAAAGCATCGCAAGAAAGATAAATATTACATTCATCAGTTAGATGTTTGCCAGCCAAGAACCAAAAGGTCATATTGCTTCCAGGTATCTGTGTTTAATAACCTTGATTTTTTTTCCGACTGAAACAGGTGTTGTCAATTACCTTTGCTTACATTGAAGCCCTTCCTCCTGCACAGTCACTCTCAAAGCACTAAGCTGTATTTAAAATATTACCAAGGAGGGTCATTTCTCAAGAGGACTGCTAGTGTTCTTCATGAGTCCATAGAACTGTGAAAAAAAGAGTAATTTCTCTCAAAGTAAAGGCCATTTATCTCCTTGATAATGGCCAAAGCTTTACAAATATGCCCTTCTGTGTGTGAAGGGGCCAGGTGGAGCAGGTCTGACGTGATCTTGGTGTCTGTGTGTCATCACTCCTGGATTAATATAATCCCATCCTCTGGGTGGGTGAACAGTGGGAGACAGGAGACACAAAGCTTGTAGTTTGGGAATGGGAAATGGGGGTGTCTCCAGTAGTGGAACTTACCATCGTGTGTGGGGGGGAGGAAGCACATGCACTAACACCCCCAAAACTCTCCAGAGGATGGAGGATTTACACAAAGACCACCTTATGGGGACATGGTGATGGGTGACTGTAACCTGAAATCGCCTCAGTCGTGATCCAGGTATCAGGAAGATGCAGTTAGAGTCCAGGATGGATGGGACAGGCTGGTCATTTTAATCAAATAAGAAATGGCTTTAACCATACATACTACCAAAATTCACTTTTTCCTACCAATGAGTTTTTATTGATCATTACCTCCCCCACATTGTGGTGTCTTGTTTTAATGTCCTTGTTTTAATGTCAATCACTCTTCCTGCCCTGTTCCCTCCCACTTATCCAGCTTTATCTACAGCTGATGCGCTGTAATCTTTTTACACCTCATTAAAAGATTTTCGACTGGACTGACATGTTATTTGAGGTCTGGACTGGCACTGGCCTCGGGTATGAATTGGGGCCAGACCGAGCCCACAGACCCGAAACAGTGATGGCCATGCTGCCAGGGCGATGTGAGGGCCCAGTGTGGAAGGTGTTACTGGGGCACAAAGGCTGCCTGACCAGCCTGCAGAAATCAGCCAGAAGGGATGTTACGCTGGGCCAGTTAGGTGGCTAAGCAGATTACTCCTGCAAATCCCTGTCAGGATACAAATTCTCTAGGACCAAGGACTGAGCCAGGCAGGGCACAGACACGGCACAATATCTGGAGCATGGGCATCTGCATGCTCATCAACGTATTTTCCACAGGCAAAATTAAGTAGAATCGATATAAAAATCCAGAAATTTCAATTACCTCACAGAATGTCTTTGAGGCCAGAGCAAAAACATTGAATCCTTGAGAATAGATAATCAGAGCTCTGCTGCCACCTACAGGCCAAATAAAGACCAAATGGGGAACCCTCTAATAACTTTATATATGAGGGGTTGGCTCAGTCTGTGATTGGGTATATTTATGTATGGCCAGGGTGTACCCCTGCATGGTACCCTATGCTGTCTGAGATATGCTACAAGTTCCCCCAAAACCTTATCCAAGACAAGCGCCTGGAAGATGGCTGGTGAAATACTTATTAGTAGATTTAGAAGACTTAACAATGGAATAGTACAATGGAATGGTATGATAGTATAATGGAACAGCAGGGCAGAATACTGCCGTTGACATTAATGATGTGGCTTGGATGTCCAACCTCAATACAGCCGTTGACATTAATGATGTGGCTTGGATGTCCAACCTCAATACAGCCGTTGACATTAATGATGCGGATTGAATGTCCAACCTCACAAATCCTCAACAAAGGCTTTAAAATCATGCTTTCATTTTTACTACTACCTGATTTAGTGAATGAAGGTGGTTTTTAAAAGGAAAACAGTTCACAGAAGGGGGAGATTTTGCACGAGTCAAGGTTACTTCATGTTTACGTTGCAAATCCATTGGAATCTCTGTGATATTTGCTGGGAGCGGAAGCCAAGGAGGTCATCAGAAGGGGTCCCCAGATATCTTTCTGGGAAGGAGGGGACCAGCCAGCAGGTGAGAGAAGGAAAGGGAGCTATGAAGGGCAAACAGGAAGCACCCCCTGCAGCACTGATGCATTTCCTGCAGGCCTTGACAGATAAGCGGTGATGTTTTCTAATTTTACATTCACTCTAAACTTATCTCCTCCTTCCTTAGAAACACTTTGGCTGTCAGGGAAAAGCTTTTACCAACCTCCCAGAAACACGCGCATCAAACATTTACGTGGAATAGACTAAATCACAAGCAGACAGGCTGGTCTTCAAATTAAGCACATATTTGGTACTGAGAAAGGTCCAAGGGATATATGATCGCCAAACCTGTGTTTTTTGGAATGCGAAAGGTGTCGATTTGGGAACACATCACCCACTTGAAGGTGTTATCAGACTTGTTCCGTCACTTAAGACTTAGAATCCTGCACACCTATCCTCACAGAAGTTTTTTTTACCTTCAACTGAAATAACATAAAAAAAATCAATCATTCTCAAAAAGTTCACCTGCAGAGACCACAAAGCTCGATGAGTCACTGTGACCTTTGAAACACTCCAGAAAGGGCTTGTTTGCCCCGGCAGTGAACAGAAACCAGGGCTCAGAGAGGGGCAGCTAATTTAAATCCAATCAGATCGATAAGCACTCTCGGTGAAGGTGGCGATGATTTTTGAAAGCTTCATCTATCTCCTGTCAGCTTGAGAGACCGTGAGTCATCATTTACCCTAGTGATTCAATTAAAGAATGTATGAAGGTCTTTGGGTCTTGCACCAGGGAGCCCCCGTCAGATGTTACTGCCACGTAATTCCAATTGACTGTACTTGACGCAACGATTTTTAATTAGGGCCATGCATAAGTTGTGATGCTTCGAAAAAACCGTCGAGTTTCTCAAGTGTCAGTTGGTCATTAAGGAAACTCAAGTACCCGTCTGCCCGCTGCCAGCTGGGATTTAAAACATCTGCTGGTTACCCGCCCAGCATCTTTCTCATTGTCTTTCTCACAAACTTAATGCTCAGTTCAAACACGCTGCTGAAAAAACACAGGGGAAGAGGGAAACCTTGGAAAGAGGGGTTACAAAACCCACAACATATGGGGAAAAGGGAAGGCATCACAGTGATCCATTAAAACCTGCATCTGATGGGTGTTAGATCTCCACCCATATTCCCAAAGCATTGCATTAATCATCCTGTTTATTTGCAGGACATGTTGTGACCCCATTGATTTCCATCAGTGTCTAACGTTACACTCCAGCTCTCCTGACTTTTCATTACATTATCTGTGACACAGTACCCGGGCCTGGTCTACAGCATCAGGGGTTCTGCCCGTTAAAAACCAACTCTGGAGCTGCCAGCGCAAACCTCGCATCTGTCAGCCAGCCGCCAGTGTGAAAGCAGAGCACTTGTGTGCTTGTGATTAGAGCTGAACATCTCCGAGCTACATCTCGACAATAGTTCAGGACAGCCTCCGGGTGTTGTGGATTTTTGTAGAAATGGTTAAAAAAACAGTGAATAGGCCTTCGCTGCCGTAAGCCTCTCAATACCCTGGTATAGCTGCTCAGAGTTGTTTTGGAGACACATGTGGGGCGATCGCAGTAAGATATGCAAAACGTTTGTGTGGGGTCTCTTAACTGCTCTGAGCTTCCTGACAGCTCCCAGGGACTTTCCGGGCCAATCTTATCTGATCCATCCCACTGCAAGCTCTAACCCGGCCCGTTTGGGTCCGTCGGGCCTCCTCCGCACTCGCTGACACAGCTGAGATCGGTAACAAGAGCAAAGAGGCACCTATACACGACTGCGAGACAGAGAGTCTGAGTCACATCCTCAGATCTGAGACGCGGCCACGCCAGATGTCCGTGTCTCATCCTCCTCCGTGTTTTTTTTTCTCCAAAGGAAGTAAATCAGTGTCCATGCAACAGATGGATACCTCCCTGACCCGCCAAAGCCTGTAAACAGTCCAGCCAGCGTGTAAACAAATAGTGGCCTTAGCTGTTTTGCAACACCATCTACCCACTGCCCCGCTAGGAGGAAGCAAACACAGATCCCCCTGACCGAGCAGAGCATGGCCATCCCGTGTGAAAGCAAAGAGGCCGAGGGCCTAGCAACAAAACTGGCACATTTTCTGGTGACAGAAACACGAGAGACCTCAGATGATCCCGTTTGCCTGTCAGATTAGGAAGTAACACGGAAGAGAATAATTCCGACGCAGCAGATCGGCTTGGAGTTCGGGCCTGAGTGAGCGGTTAGGGGTGTTGGGTTTTGGTACCTGCACCTGACAGCTGAGCAGAGAGACCCCTGGCCAACTGCTGACAGTACCACAATGGTACTTAGAGTGGACAAGCACTATTTACAGCTCACAATTGGGCCCGTCGGGAGGAAATGGCAGGCAGGCAGGCAGCCCTGACCCACCAAGAGCGGGATGGATGCTGGATGGACAGATGCTGCCACTGGAACAATACTGCCCCCTGGTGGAAGAGGTGAAAATGAACTGCAAAGGTACACACGCTTCCTGGTTGAGGTTCGTCCGGGTCAGCTGCTGTTGTTCTCTCGTAGAGTACTCCAGCTAAGTGTCAGGGCCCACATTTCAAAGACTTTTTGGACAAAAGGGAGATGAGTTCCTATGAGGTTAATGATGCAGAGGCATCCATTGGATTGTAAATCTTTATCCAAGCCCCACGCAACAGAACGAGTCACATTGTGGTAAGTAGGATTACTCAACATGCCACTGGGGCTTTTCATTTTTCTGACATCAGTGACACCTTGAGGAAAAATCCATCATCCATCCATTATCTTCCGCTTATCCGAGGTCGGGTCGCGGGGGCAGCAGTCTCATTAGGGAAACCCAGACTTCCCTCTCCCCGGCCACTTTATCCAGCTCCTCCGGGGGAATCCCGAGGCGTTCCCAGGCC
>JAODLD010000030.1:855469-867191 GCA_026781065.1 Mormyrops boulengeri | reverse complement strand
TACAGCTTCGTGATACGAATAGAAAGAACAAGAGTGACTGACTTAAGCGTCTGCGTCTCGAAGCAGCTCTGATCGCCGTCCCACTTGCAAATCGCGCTATTCACATGATAACGACATTATAATCCTACAGTTAGTATTGGGTAAAGAAATGTGTGTATACGCCCCTTATAACTCGTATAAACAAGAGCACATGTCTGGGTAGTTCACTTATCAGCTACATCAGGTACAGCATGGCACAGGGGTACTTTTCTGCTGCTGAGGCTTTGCGCCAGGTCCAGCAAAGCTTGGAACTGGTTAGCGACGCGAACTTTTTCGCGGAAGAAAGTAATGAAGACAGCGAAGACGATCGTTGCCACTTTGAGCAGCGTATAGATGCTGTCGAAGACAATTCTGATGAGTAAGTTAAATTCGCTGAGTTCTACAAATACATTGGACTGATATTCTACATGGCTATGATGAAGTTGGATCACGTAAGAGACTACTGGCGGGGAAACAACATCTTTCCCGTCACTGGTAAGTTCACACATTAATTATTTTGTAATCTTACTTGTTTCATTTACTAACTTATTTCGCGATATAACATTACATTGTATTTCATTTTATGGCTTGCGTAAATCTTTGTGTAGAATCGTGAAATACGCTGACTACATCTGTAATCTGTCTTCTGTTCAAAACGTCCCTTTTCGGGCGTATTTCAGTTTTTGAAATTAGGTCAAATTGCCAAAAAAAAACTAATCATGTCATCTTTCTTTGTTCTACCTACGTCGGGGTGTGTAGTTCCTCCCTCACCTAAAGATTGCTATTCACATTCTAATAGCAGCATTAGTCCGTGTTCAAATCGCATTCATATGGTAATTTGCTGAACAATGCACTGGCGAAACGTGTTCCCTACATGTTCAATGGAAAGAGGCCAGAAATAGTGACATGAGATAGCTTTTCCTTTTTTATTTATCCAACTGAATGTTGCGAGGACACCATTTTGTCATCTTCATGTGTCCAAAACTTTGGTGATCAGATATCTGGGATTAAAGCAATTGCGTAGCTTACTATGTTTTTTCATAATGTTTCTGTGAGTATTTCAAACTTATTGTTGGCACCGGACAATATTCTGGAATGTTCCCTTGAGCGACCCAGATGAGGACAGACAGAATGATGCCAAGAAGTGAACCTCAGATCACGACAGACTGTTCCGGATCAAGCCCCTCATGTACACCATTCAGAATGCCTGTAAGGCATTCTATCATTAGTTTTATTACTATTATGTTTTTTATGTAAACAGATTTTTGTGAATAAACTGATGTTAAGAAAAAGGAATTTATACTCGCTTCTTTGCCTGCGTTTCAAACTAACTTTCCAAACGACAATTTGCTTTAAAAGAGAACATCCCCTACCTCCTTACTGCTTCTTATCTCCAGTTTCCCCAGAATTATGAAATTGTAAATATCGGCCGAGTGTAAGGAATTTCCACTGGAAACTGTATGAAAGCCGCAGATCTGACATATCAACTAACTAGAATGGAAAAATTCTCGTTCTATTCTATGGAGACTAAAAAAGACCATTGTTGCTCATGGCTAGTCAAGGTTTTGGTTCATATTATTAAAAGGCACTTAGCTCTCCACGGGTCATTTGAATGCAAACCACAGGTTATCAAAGTATACCATCAAAGACACAGCTTCATCAGAAGAAAGTTCTTTACTTGGCAGGATAAACACACTGGCTGTGTGCTTTCTGCAACATGTCTTGGCAAGTAAAGTGTGAAGTATACAATGTGACTGGCCACAGTCACCTCGCTCCCAGGTACCGCATCAAACCTGCATCAGGGACTACAAGCAATTTGATATGCAACTGACAAGCTTTCGTAATGCCCTGGGTTACCATCAGCATGACATTTTAAAGTTAGATGCATTGTATTCTATTGTCAAAAGATTTTTTCTGACCTTTTCTGGAGCTTATTTTGTATTGGTTTTGTAATTTAAACGTTAAAGTGCAGACTGAGTGAAATAGGGCCAGTGTGTCTGTGATTGGATGGTCACCAGTTCAAATCCCAGTATTAGGCAGAGTGATTTCATTGTCAATTGCTCCAGCAGTTGTTTGACCCTGTTTTCTCAAAAATGCATGCTACTGTGGATAAAAGCATCTGGTAAATAAATAAAATATACATCTTTGGTTTGGTTTGATTGTATTGAATTTGCTAGAATCGAAAATACACAGCAGAAGGGAGGAGTTGTCAAACACAGATGGAGTGACCCGTGAAACCATTCCACAGGCTAGACTTGCGGGCTCAGGGTCGGTGCAAAGTAAGCCCAGGGTGAGAAACACCTTGGTACATGCCTTGTTTAAGGGTCTCTTTGTTTTGAAACAGAGTATCCACAAGACTGGGGATTAAACACAGAAAAACATGCATACAGACACGCACACATGATGAAACAGACTGAAGTGGTTTCCTTGAATGTTCGCCTACCTCACAGAACATGTCACAGAAGCACAGCCAATGCATTGGGCAAGAGCAGCCAGACCTGTCGGAATCAGATTCCCATGAATGGTGAGCTGTGCCTCTCGCCCTGTGGTTTGAAGTCAGCGTTAGTCATCCTTTGTCTTCCGACTCTCCCAGGAGCCGGGCCGTTTCTCGTTCCCAAGGCTTGGGCGAAATTAGCTAGTGCCGTTTTTGGCGTGTGGCCAGTTTCGGAGTTTGGGAGTTTCACTGATGCAATTTCCTGGCAGAGCACATGGGAACCGACAGGTGCATCTCCCCGGCACGGGCGGCTCCCCCAGCGACACGGGCCATCCACCTCGGCGACGACAGTTATGGCCCGGGGCTCCGTGGCTGGGACTCTTTGGGCCAATTCGTACTCAGGCGTGCAGGAAGTACTGAAAAACAGAAACTGCCTACATGGCTGGTTGATGTTTTGGTCAACATGTTTATCTGCAGTGCAGTGTTTCTTGGGTCTCGTGTCATGATTTACGGATGTTGCCTAGTGAGGCTTATGGGATCATGTCAGCTGGGACTTTGCACCACACCAAACCCAAATTTCTCCAGGACAAATGCGCAAACGTTGTCCGGCACCTTGGATGCAAAAGCCTTGAAACATGAAACTAGGAAGCGGAGGGTAAACTTACTCTTAGCTCTTTGAGCCTGGCCACTGGACATTTGCCAAGTAGTTCAACTGCTGTTCAAAGATGAATGCAAATAATACCCCTGCTTTGTTTCCAGTTCATTGGTGTCAGACCAGATTTGTTGTTTTGTTGTACATGTGTTACAGACAGTCACCATTATTTAACTATTTAAATTTCAATTATTTAAATTGATATTTTCAGTCAAAAGTTATGCTATAGGTTAGTGTGCAATGTTATACACAGTCGTCATTATTTAACAATTTAAATGTCAGTAATTAAAATTTCCAATAGGTTAGGTTGTAAGTCAATGTATAATGTTATAATGTAAAATTATTAAAATTTTCATATTAAAAAAACAAGACAGGAAGCCTTTGTAGGTGGAACCCTATAATCATAAAAAGACGTAATAGACATACAAATTTTGTTTTCGGTAGCAGTGGTTTCAGATTTGAGTACACCTTATTCATTGCAAATAGATTAGATACACTTAAGTGAAAATAAGTCTTTTGTGTGTGCATGTACACTCCTGGGGGAAAAATATGGGCCAAACCCAAAATTGTGTGGTCAGAGTCCAGATTTGAACCCTATAGAGAATAAACTAACCAGGTAACGTTTCTTAACTACTTGTCAATTGTTTGAAATCATTGACATTTAGCGAAACAACACTGGCTTTTCTTTCTGTAAAAACCTGTCTGCAAAGTTTACCTAGAAGACATTTAAAGACAACAAAGATAAAAGCTAAGGTACTTTATCTATGTGTTTAATTCTTGCTAATGTCCTGACCAATCTTTTGCTGCTGAGAACATACTGTTTTACAATTTTAGGTTTAGCCAATTGTTTTGCTAATTATGTTAGGAAAAATGTTCCTTCTGATGGACTCCCTACCCCAGCCTAATACCCTCTGCTGCCTGCCATGTGCTTGATCCTGACTGGGACAAAAATTCAGAAGATGAGTGGATTTAATTATACATGTACTCACACATGCAAATGAGCACTTAATTAGTGGTTCTACTCATGCACAGTGAAACTCCAGTACACATCATCTCTACAGTTACTGGCTTGTATCTGTCTTTCTACAGTGAATCCTTCATTTGCAACTGAAAAGGTCTGCAGATGGATTGACCATCAACAGAGTATTCAACCAAACAGCAATAGAACCCACTGAGTGATAATGTACACCTTAATCTAAAACTGCATCTTTTCTTTCCAAAGATTCAATTAAGTGCCCTGTGAACTTCTCATTTTTCAGGAAATCTGTCCATTGACATTTTTATTTTTTATATTAGATCTGTTCTTAAGTTTATGATGTTCACGGCAGCTACAATGCTCAGCCTGCAAATCACCTGCGATGTTCCTCTGAGGTTTTCACGCTACATTACGTTCACAAGGGAAGAAAGTTTAGTACCATTAAAATACACACCGTGTTTATTTCTAGTCAGTTGCAGTTGAAAACATGGCAAGATACTAACAGTTGTGTACACAAGGTCTAGGCAGATTTGCATAACGGGGTGCATCTCGATTGGTAGAGAGCGGCCATGTGACCGCATCCTGCTCTGGGAATGGCGGGGGGGCCTCTTTCTCACACGTTGTGCAGTGGGGGTTGCTGTGACAGGGGACTCCTGGAGCGGCGCTCCAGAGAGGCAAGTAGAGGCACGGCTACCCCCAGCAGCGGCCCGGGGCCCCTCCCAGTAGCGGCCTGGGGCCCCTCCCAGCGGCGGGAGCAGAAGAGACGTGGTGGCCGCCTCTGTGTGTTTGTCAGGTTTGCTGAGGGCCGTGCTCTTACTTTTCCCAGACTTAAGCGACAGTAAAGTGTGTAAGTTACACTCCCTGTGTGAAGGGATGCCCCTGGCTTCGCGAATGGCCTGTTAGGACACGCCACCGCCAAGCAGCCCTCTCTGCACCCGTGGCGCCCATAGCCCTGCGCCCCCCCCCCAGCTGCGGCTAGCCAGCTGGTCCACTATAACTAGTAGAAATACCAGGAACAATAATAACAGCAATAACAGAAAAAAAACATAATTACACTATTGCATTTCATGTAAGTACTAGTTCCTCAGAGGGCAAATTATTAATTCAGTTTTTAATTTATGTTATGTATAATTCAGTTCTGTGTAGGTAAGTGTGTCCCCTGTGACAGACTAGGATCCATCACAGAAAGAGGTGGATACAGAAAGTAAAAATCCAGACTAACATTTTGTTTCAACCACCCAGTCGAGTACTGAAGACTGTGCCTCTTCATGCTTAACTAGTTGGTTGAAACAAGATCTTGGTCTGGACTTCAGCTTTCTGGACCTGAATTATCCATCTCTGCCCACAGGGTCTACCTCAACCTACTGCCCTGTGCTTCCAGCAGGGATAGACTCCAGGGGCTGGACCCCACCCTATACTGGGTAAGCAAACCACAAACTGAAGGTAGCCTCAGAAGGTTTATGATTAATTAGCAACAGTGAATCACCACACAGTGAGAGTCTGTCTACGGATCATATATCACATGTATGGTACAGAACGTGCTCTATAGGACGCCGTGTCAAGAAAAAATACAGAATTCAACATGTAATAATTATTGTTGCAATTAATAATTGCCCATTAGAGGAGTCATTAAATCTGGGTGAAACAGCAGATTTTAAAAGACTATAATGTTTCCTTTTATTTTAATGACTAAATGTAAGGAACTGCCGTGGCTGAGCTATTTAGAATAATACCCATTGTTGAAGATGCATTCAGATAAAATCGGTGGGGGTTCAGTGGTTTAAGGCTTTGGGGGTGGTGGGATTCTTTAGGTAAACTTTCAAATGCAGGTTGGAGAGGACGGGCACTGCTTCCAGCACCGCTGTATGTGAGTGGCCGTGGAGGGATGGATCATAGGATGCTTATCCAATCAGAATGTACGTCCCATGGCCACATCGCCCTGGTGGCACCTGGTCTAACACCATCCTCTGCCCACTGATTGGCTGGGATACAAATAAACAAAGAAGAACGCAAAATAGTGACAAGTGAAAATGCAGGGTGTGATTAAAGAGAACTGCATCCATTAATAAAACATGAACCCAATGTAACTTGACTCACAGGGCTCTTAATGTTAAAGCATTTGCTCTATACGGGCTGTAGTAACCCTGGGTGCACGTGGAACAGAGAGGAAGGAAGAGAGACACTTTGGGACCACCTGTGGGCTCCTAAAACAATTGTAAGGGGGCCTTGGGATAATGTCCATAGTTATGGAAATGAGATGTAGTGGGGCAGACAGTAATTATTTCAATTCTCACACACATCGTCAAAAAAAAGGCTTTTTGTTTTTGGCTGAGTAAGTAAACACCCTATTACTTAAAACCTCAATTATTTTTCAGTCAGACATGTGAATTTATGCACTTACCATTTTTTTTGTTCCATTAAGCAACTAATACCTGACTATAACTTACAAACAAATGCATTGTTCAGTGAGTCATTTAAAATACGACTGGTTCTGGTCTGCCCAGTTTCTGTGGTCTGCTTCGGGCTCAGAATGTAAGATTTCACCAAAGACAGGCTTCAAGCTGGCCGGTAATACTGACAGTCCCTGTGCTGTCCCTCGGGAAATGAACTCATACACAATACTGGCTGACCGGTTTGTTTTTCGAATCCACAGCTTGTCAGGTCACGTGTGACACAAAGAGACATGGAGAGAGAGGACTGGGTAGGGCTGCATCACTGCTGGGGTGAAACATTGGGGGGGTTTTGCTGCAGGGCCCAAAGCAATGAGAGACACATTGTGTCTCTCATTGGGGAGGCCATAAATTTTGAGAGCTTAGATGATAGAGGGAAAAGGTCATATGACATTGCCCCCTCAGTGTGTGTGTGTGTGTGTGTGTGTGTGTGTGTGTGTGTGAATTATGTTTATATTACATTGTAGGGACCAAATGCTAAATGATAAAAAAAACGGTTATTTTGACGTTGTGAGGACCATTTTTCAGGTCCCCAAAAAGATCTGTGAATGTAATCAAAAATCTGAAAATGCCAAAATGGTTAAGGTAAGGGCTGGGTATGGGTTAAGGTTGTCCTTGTTGGGATTAGAGTTTTCCCTATAGGAATGAATGGAGAGTCCCCAAAAACATATAATTATAACCTGTGTGTGTGTGGCGGGGGTGGGATGGAGGGAGTGGGAGAAGCCTTTTAAATTGGCTGCCTGCTGTCACATTCAGGTGGCAAATTTACATGAGAAAAACCCTTTAAATAAGGCCTATGGCCGCAGAGATCTAATTGGATTAAAGGTGGTTCCCATGTATGCTATAGTTTATGGCTTCATACTAATCATGTAGCCAGGTGTCATGTGACATGACGCACTGCCTTCTGCTCACATCATTATTCGTGATGCATGAGCTGTAACTGTCTATGACACATAGTTTATCATCAGGAGGTAGATTTAAGCACCTGAACTAAATAATCGAGGACGCATGAGGCCTGGGTGAGGTTCGCCTTTCAAACTGTTTGTTCTTCTACTGGCTACAGAAGTGTAAAATGAGGGAGGTCTTTTGGCAGGTCATGCGGGGAAACCCAGAATGTTCTGCCTGTGTCTGGAGGATGAACGGCCGTTGTGTGCCAGGATGCTAAAAGAGGAATGTTGTGAATTATGAAACTGGTCTTCAGTACTACAATGACAAAAAAAATCATCTTCAACTTATTCTTGGCCTGGCCCTTGCGCCCATTCCATACCGAAATGAACAATGGCTGCCCTGTTCTGATGCAAGGTGCCATTTAATTAGGGGCTGAGCAACATATTCAGTGCTCAGGCTTGTTTAGCTCAGCTGTTGTAACGGCAAGCGCAGCCTGCTGTCATTTCCTCACCCAGCAGGTCCGACCGGCGCTGGGCTTCCATTCAGACTCCAAAGCCTGTCAGACCAGATGAGCTCATCGGTGACCCCGACGAACCGGTCATCTAAGCTTCCTTCAAAACACTGAGCTGCTGCTCCGGGCCATGAAACGGTTGGCTCCCATCCAAGGGAACCCCGGCTTTGACGAGGGTCCATATCCTTCTCTTCTCTGGGAGGATGGATGACCACGCAGATGACCACACAGCGACCGCAAAGGAGACCGCGCTCTTTCGGAGAACGGTGACAGTCCAGCCGACTGCAACCTTCAGGAGGAAGCGGATTAAAAACACGTGACGATAAAATGTGACACTCGAATGACGTCTGTGGTTTCAGCATTTCCGTAATGTTTTCCTTACCTGAATACAGGGCACTCCTGTGAACATGTGGCTTTCCTCTGTTTCGTCAGATTTGGTAAGGATGAAACTTCAGTCTGTCTGTTCTTCCTGCTTTCAGATTAAAAGCATCTGCACCTTCCTCTGAAACAGGAGCCTCTCCTCTGTTTTTGACAGATACCCAGGAATTCCGCCTTCCTGCTGGTGCTTTCATCAAAAGTAACTTACATATATTGGTGGATAGTTCAGGTCCAGAAAGGAAAAATCCACCTCATGAGTTTGTTTCAACCAACCAGTTCAGTATACAGAGTCATAGTGACAGGGTACTCAATAGGTTGGTTGAAACAAAATCTTGACCTGAGTATTAACTTTCTGGACCTGAGCTATCCACCTCCGCTTACTTATTATTATTTAGCAGAAACTTTGATTCAATGAAACGTACAGTTGAGAAAGGAGGGTCAACCAGTCCCTGGAGCAACTGGAGCTAAGGGCCTCGCTTAGGGGCCCAACGGTGACACCACCCCCAGGCTTTGAACCTCCTCAGACTCGTAACACTGAACCACACACTGCTGTTTGGTAATTGGTTGGAAAAATGTAAGTTATGTACTGTGTTCAAGAGTTTAACAGTAGGGTTTTTCTTCAACAGCTTTTTGGTTACAAGTTTATGTCCTCACAGGTTGGGTTAGTTCAGGTAAACCGCTGGTCCTGTTGAACCCTGTGCCACATGGGGCAGTCGAGTTTGGGAATTCAGGCCCCGGCTCAGTCCTGGGGGGTGGAAAAAGACACTGGGCTCGGCGGGGCCATTTGACAGCTGTGCTCGGCCCAGCGAGGGAAGCCGACCCTTTTGTAAGAAGCTCTTATTCACTGTGCCGCCCCCATCTTGCTGTTCACCCAGGTTTAAGGAGTCATTCGCAAAAGGGGAGATTAACCTAATAATACTGCTGACCCCCCCACCCCCAGGGCATTGTGTCCTGCCTTTGACAGCTAATTTGGCAGACATGGAATAAAGCCTGCCGTTCAGAGGCACGGACATATTCACAAAGAATGAAAGAAAGCTACACTTACCAAACCCAGCAGGAAACCGATGCCCGCGCACCTCCCAGGAGAAGTATGGCAAAAATCCTGCACCCAGATCTTTTTAGATAACACATCGTTTGTATCCTTTTATAGCTGAAAGTTTACATGGTGATGTCAGCCTGGGCACATCTCAAGCCATTATTAAAGGTCACAGGTAAGGTGTGGCTTACATTATAGGAAAACTGAAATCGTCCCTAGAGTTAAATACCACCAGATGGGTGTACATAAAATTTAAACATCTGATCAGCTCAAATACAGTGCCCTCGACAATTACTGGCCACCCTTTGTCAAGACATTTAAATGGTTAGTATCTCACGCTGAAAAAATTTGAAAAATC
This sequence comes from Mormyrops boulengeri, assembly GCA_026781065.1. Classification (NCBI taxonomy): domain Eukaryota; kingdom Metazoa; phylum Chordata; class Actinopteri; order Osteoglossiformes; family Mormyridae; genus Mormyrops; species Mormyrops boulengeri. The sequence continues at coordinate 857,490 of JAODLD010000030.1, read as the reverse complement.
CAACCTTTCATTGAAATAAATTTCATCAAAGAAAAACAAATCCATCACCAAGAAATAATTATTTTCAACAAAAACACATGCGCCGCAATTATTGGCACCCCAGCATTTAAAACTTTGTACAACCTCCCTTTGTCAGTGTAACAGCCAGCGCCGCCTCACCCTACACGCAGAACACGCGCTGTGCGTAGGGCCCCACGATTCATGGTGGGGCCCATTTTCCACAAGGGGATGCAATCGCCTCAAATGCGCAAAGGATGCGCATCGCTGCCGTGAGGCGCGTAGAGCACCGAGTCAGCCCAAGGCAGGAGAGGAAAAAAGAGACGAGTAATCTGACACCGCAAGGTTGTAAACCTAAATGGCATTTCGTGATACAGTCATTTTGGGCAGTACTGGTAACAGCTCTGAGTCTTCTCCTATAACATTTAATATGGTTGGAGAATACAGAGCAGGACATCTGAGTCCATTCCTCTGTACAAAATCTCTCCAGATCATCCGGGACCTGATGCCCCTGGACTTTTCTCATTTTTTCAGTGCGAGATGAAGTGCCAGAAGTGTAATTCACCAAAAAAGGTGATTTTTTTCTATCCCTTTTCACAAATCTTCACAAGGGGTGCCAATAATAGATTCTTAATTTATGGTATGCATGGTGTTCGTTTTTCTGCAGTGAAAGGAGATTCTATTATGTCCTCTGATTTGTAAATGCAGTGACGGACCTTTTCAAAATTTCATGTCCCCGGGAAAAGTCAACAACCAGATGAGACAACTGTTCAAGTATCTTGAGATACTAAAGCCCAGAAATCCCACATCTTCCCAGCTGTCTGGGTGAAGGATGTCTGTGACTCAGCATCTGTTTTCCTGACATGATTCATGAAGGTTGCCTTTCCAAACACGACAGCACAAGTACCGTCAGCTGCAGGTGAGGAATAGCAGGTGATCCTTAGGTCGCCGCCAGCTCGGAATGTGGGACAATACCCCACGTGAGCTCCAGGGGACCCCACCTTCTCCAAAACCCTTTGCCGGGCATAAATAATATGATTCCAATAAGTATGATGTCACAGATCCCAAGCTTTTACACCCTGAAGTCACATAAACTGATTAGGAAGTTAAGTCAGAAATTATAGATAGTGGATGATAATGTAAGATGAACCTGTGCGTGCTACACCTGTGACAACCTTTCTGGGTCATAGAGGATAGATACGTATACCATCACATACTGGGTTACTGGAGTTACCTGTCAGGAGACTGGGTGGGGAAAGGTAGTTGTTTATTCTCCTTAACAGACCCACCCACAAACACAGGTTCAAAGAATTTGTTTGTAAAGGATTGGAAATCGATCCGTTCCAGTTGTCGGGGAGCTGGCCTGCGGGGACGGGGTTCCAAAAGGAAGCCTAGGTGTGGACAGAGCCTGCCTGCCTGCCTACCGCAACTGATGAGGGCCCCTGGGAGCAAAGGATTATGGGAAGAAAAAAAACAAGCCCTACCAGACAAAACCCCAGCAAGCAGGTGACCTCCGACTAGAGCAAGAGCGAGAAAGAGAAAGAGAGACACCTGTCAGCGTACAGCGATCGCCCATTAGCCGCATGGGAGAAGGCGTTATCAAAAGCCCTGAGCCAAAATTCAAACACAAAACAACCGATGGTAATTTAGGCTACAGACCAATAAGCGGGGAGGGCTGTCTGTATAGGTGGAGTTTCGGGAAGCCTTTTGTTCCTGAGGAGGTTAAGGCAAGTCAAAGACACCAGTATTTCATAGCCATGGCTATTAAAAAAAAAGAACATAGAGCTTTGCAAGGCAGGGGAGGATAAAAGGCTTTTGTGTGAACTTTTGAGTGGCTACCAATGAGCAGAGTGCAAGGCACAGTACTGTAATTTGAATTATTATTAGACTCTGTAACATAATAATTCTCTGACTGTCATTAGCAGATAGCCCAGAGCAGAGTAGCACTGCTGCTCCAGAAATTCAGAAGCAGGATTGAAAGTGGTGGCCCCTCAGGTCGGGGGGGGGGGGGGGGGGGGGGGGGG
>JAODLD010000030.1:805216-820976 GCA_026781065.1 Mormyrops boulengeri | reverse complement strand
TTTTTTTTTTTTGTTTTTTTTTTTTTTTTTTTGTTGGTTTTTTTTATTTTTTTTTTTTTTTTATTTCTTTTTTTTTTTTTTCTTTTCCCCCTCCACCCCCCCCCCCCCCCCCACCCCCACCTCCCACCCCCCCCACCCCGGCCTCGCGGGTCTTTACACCCCCTCCCCCCGGTGGGTGGGTGGGGGGGGGGGCCCTCCCCCGGCGGGGGGGGGGGGGGGGCGCCCCCCCCGCTTTGGCTGAGCTGACCTCGGCCTCTTGTTGGAGGGGGTGGGTAAGCATTAGCTGTGTACTGATACCGCTCATCCTTTTATCTCCGGCACCTGCCGTGTTTCATGTTTTATTCTCGCTGACGTCTGTGTTGGGAAGTTGGGAGGGAATTTGCAGTGTAAATTTGGAGACGTGTAAGAGTCGCCAAGGGTTGCCTACTTTGAACAAGCTCAGTAACTGATGAACGTACAGGTGTGTGCATGCGTGCGTGTTACTGCAGCAGGTAGCTTAGTGCTTATGGAAGGGATCCGAGACTTAAAGCTATTGGTTCAGGTCCCACGAAGAGCAATACCGTTGGAAGCACGAGCGAAGGTACTTCACCTATGTAGCTCCAGTGACATCTCCAGCTGTACTAATGGGCACGATTGTGTAATTAATTATGAATAGATGGCAACTTCGGTTGAGAGGCTGAGTCATGAGAGCCCACCACCCCCCAGGCTGTGAGTGGGTGACGGACCGCTTGGCATGTGTGCCCACAGAGGGAGAGCTGGCGGCCAAGAAGGAGCCCCTGGCCTCTGAGGGTACCACCCTAGAAGCGCTGTTACGTGGTGAGGGCCTGGAGAAGCATGGCACCAAGGAGGACGAGAGCCTGCTGGAGATCCAGGTGGGAGGGGCAGTGGGCTGGATCATAGCCTGCTGTCCACTGAGCTGTCAGGGCAAGCGGCTTTCAGAAATGTTTTTGATGTATTTGCTTTGGAAAATAAGAATTTGTTTATTCCCACTTTAAATTATACTCTGTGTTTTTTTTGGGGGGGGGCACATGCAGGGTTTCGGGGGGTTGGTATTAAAAAAGCTCTGCTTTCCACTTGCCTGCCCATCACAGAGGGTTCTGGAGGCAGAAGAGAATGGGGACGGTTACCATGACGACGAGGACTTTGAGGTGGACATCCCGAAAAGAAAGCAGAGGAGCAAAGGCCGGGTGAGGCTTCCATGGACCCAAGAAGAAGCACTTATATGCCCCACCTATCTGAGGATGCAGGGCCCCCCTCAGGAGACAGACAGCCCTGTCTCAGGCTAGACTGACTGATGCATTCAGGATCGAGAGGGTTATGATCTGGGGTGAGCCCCACAGCAGGATGGACAGGGCTAAATTACCCACCTCGAGTCGGGTCACAGAAGACAATGGTAACTATAGCAACCTCAACATATATCAAATGGCAGGTCTGTCAGGGTCCAATTCAGACCATATATTTGCATTTATCTTGGCATTTGCGATGTCATATCAAAGGAACCATGTTATGCAAAAATAACCAATGAAGTTACCAAATGTATCTTGGGCTGAGGTGTGCAACATCGCCCCCTGCTGGCAGAAGTGTTTGATGACATGCTCGCTCTACCTACAGGGTCGGGGCACAGGGCGCAGGAAAACTGAGGCGGCTCTTACAGAAGACCAGAACAAGCCATATGTCTGTGACAGTAAGTTTGCGTGCTGTGCTGATGACAGCTCCGCCCAAAGACAGCTCTAGGGCACCAGGACCAGGATGAAATACGTAATTCAGGCCTGTTCCAGCCAATACTAAAGCCTCTGCCAAGGAGAGGTCATTTACTGTCCGGTAAACCCATGCGGGACGGAAGGCTATGTTAGACATTTTCCTGTTCAATTCCTGGCAGGATTTTAAAAGAGGAGCTCCACCAGGTCTGACAAACTTCTGCTGTGCTTTTTATGTATCAGTAGCAGAAGCTGGTTATGCAATAGTCAGCAGACTGTTTATTGGAATATCACTGATTAAACAGTAACAGAAGTGCTGACGACCAGGGATCCACCCTGGGAATCGTCCTCTTATCTCAACAGAATTAGCTTCCACCAGAGCACGGAGCAAGCCAGTGTTTACTGTCCCATCGATACTTGGAGCTCACCATTGATATCCCCCTGAATCCTCATCTCTTTGTATGTTAATATTTCTCCTCCTCAACCAAATCTGTTTTGGAAATGTCCCTGGCCTCTTAAGGCCATGGGTCGCATCTGGAGTGAGTCCAGTCCATCGGTAGTCGTTATCTGAGAGCCGAAATGGACTGTTACGGATTTTTATGGCCCCTGAACACGGAGCCAGGATCCACCCGAAGGATTAAGGGTCACCCTTTGAAGTGCCACACTTCTGTATCGAAACGTTTTCATATGTGTGACACCCTCTAAAATACGATAAATGCATTGGTTCCTGCCTGCTTTGAGTTTGCGCACACTGGAGGAAATGAGAAAAATGCTTCTCATACTTTCTGGTTTAACATCATAGGCTATGAGCACATTGCCTGGTATCACTAATCAAAATCCAGCCAGCTGTCATTAATTGGGGAACTTATGGTGTTTCCTCTCGCCTCATCACCCCATTTTGAAGGGACATGACTTCTTCTGTAACATACAGACCACTCTACATACCCAGGGGCAGAATTCTGCCATATTATCTGCTTGGATTTTGATGAGGGGTTACCCTAGCCTCTAAGTTTGATCTTCTCGAAAGCAACAGACTCTGGTCGTTTGTAGGTACAGCAGAGTTTAATTTTTTTGTTAGGGGACGTGGTGTGAAAATCCAGTTTTCCTTATTCATCTTCGCATTACTAGAATATTCTGATTTGAGTCGCCTTTGGATCTTTGTTTTTTCCTTTCGTTCAGGGTTCTGTTTTCACTTATAAGGGCAGTTGTGCAGCTGTTTACAGAGGGCCCAGTTCAGGGGTGGCTTTCCCGAAAGCTTTGTAACCCTAAGTAGTTTATCTAGTACTTAAGATCGATTGTTAATTAGCAAGCGTTTCCCGAAACCCTTCGTAACTAAAGAAGTTCGTTATCTCGTCTGTAGATTTACGAGTGCTCCGACCCAGTCGTTATTTTCTGCGTCGTTTTTTTATTTGAACTTTTGCCTGCTGTCGTGTCGTGACACACAGAGATTGGCCAAAATAGACAACAAAAACACATTGATGCTCTCTTTTGGACAACGTAATAATGCTGATGATATCGTCAGAGGTCAATATCACAATATAATAGCTAAAATCAAGTATAAATTAGCACAAATGGGGCTCGTTGTTGTAACACCTGCATGCCAGTTGAGTACATAACAGGGTTGTGCACCATTCAGAACTGACTTGAGAATGACCTTGAAAATCAAATTCAATTTACAAATTAATTGAAAACGGTGCAGAATCACAATTCAATTTTGAATATAAAGAAGTAGAATTAAAATGGAATTGATTTCATATAAATGCATATACATAGTGTAAGTAATATTTCAATATGAATTACCCAGCATGATAACATAAACTGCATACACTGAATCCCGTCCATACCCCCCCACCACGCGATCACGAATATTTACGGCAGCAAAAAGTACCCGTTAGCCGTCCCCCCCCCCTGTTCGAGCACCTGCCTGAAAAGTCTGTGCGTGTCACTGTTGTTCTTAATGAATGCCACATTTGAAGTGTTGCCTATACAAGAAATAATTTAACTGCAATTTTGTGTACCATGGTGAAAGAGCACTTCATACAGTCATACAAGTAACCCTCTCACAGTCCTATGCATCTGACAACCCAACACTACCAACCTACCAATGCTACTGCAGACTCCTCACAAATGGTAACACACATAAACAGTTAAAAACAATGTTAGAAACAATGAATATGCATATAGAGATGGACTTAGAGGGCTGACAGGAACCAAATGCATATTGGTAGAAAAGGCCAACACAATTACGCTATTTTATATTGCAATCATACAAATATAAAGTTTACTCACTAGTCAGTATATACATCTACCATCTTGGAAGTAAATCTGTTACGTAATTATTCATAAATTCTGAACAACCCTCGTAAGGTATATAATGAGCTAACCAATCAAACTTGCGATGTGTTCAGTCACATCTTTTGAATTGGGGAGGTGAATCACCCCTCAAGACCAGCAATGGCAGAGAATTGTGCAAGTCAACAGAAGACACCTTTGGAGACGGTGCCATCTAGGAAGGCAAGTTGCTTTTATGGGTGGCCATGAACCCCATGGACCATCTCATTAATGAACAATTCATAGAGAAATACAGGCTGGCCTGGGGTGAAATAGTGAGCCCTTACCCTGGTGCAGGATAAATTGAAAAGAGGAACACACTGGAATTTTGCCCTCAGTGCACCGTGCAGCTTCTGACAGCTCTCTGCTTCTACGCCACCAGTGGATTCCTACAGACCTAGAGATGCACATGGCCTCAACAAGGCTGCTGCATCTGTGCACTGATCATATTTTTGTTGCACCGTGCGCACAACTACATACAGTGTCCAGCAGGAGGGTATGCCTTGCATGATACCGGAAGTGGTTTTCATGCCATTGCAGGCATACTTGACATTGTAGGTGCAGTGGATGAAACCCTCAACGCTGTTACATACTTGCAGCCCCTTAAATCTCACCTGCACCTGTTGAAAAGCATTTTTGGCACTAGGCCTAAATGTCCACATAATATGCAACCATCAAGGGCATTTTACAGACATTGTCGCCAAGTGGCTTGGGAGTACACATGATGCTTATAGCTGGTCCAGTTTTGGAGTGTAGCAGATGGCAGTGTGTTTGCTGGTGGCTGGTTATTGGAAGACAGTGTTCCAGTGTCGAATCCTCAAACTGTGGCTGAGGAGAGGTATAACACTGCACACGAAAGACACACACTGCTGTAGAGGGGGCTTTGGGCATGTCGAAGGTGCGATTCCGGTGCCTACACAAGTCCTGGGGAGCGCTAAAATTTCCCCCTCAATGTCGCTGTGCTGATCTTATGTGTCGTATGCTGCACAACATTGCAGTAATTATTTTATCGAAATATATTTTTGACCATCGCAGTAAGTTTTTAAGGCTTCTTTTGAGAAATGATATTTCCCTTTTCCTATTGCTGCTCGACGCCTTTTTTTTTGTTTGTTTACAAGGAACCGGAATCACATTTTGAACCCATTTTTATATTTTCAGCAAATCGGTTAATTTATTTTGGTTTTAATTTTGGTTTCTGTGGTGTCATTTTTTTTGATTGTCTAATTAGTTTATTTTTCTTACATCTGCATATGTCTGGTGTGACAGTCATATATTTCACCACTGAAATGCGTGGGATCGATGTTCCTGTTATCGACAGTCTGTGCTCCTCTCGCACGGAGGCTGGGGTGGAGCCAATAAAGCACTACTTAATGTCCGTTTGTTAGTTCTGGAATAACGAAGGGTTTTGGGAAACGCCCGTCGACCTCACTCATTCTTTACCTGCATCGTTCTTTATCCTGTTCGTTATTCGTTAAGATTGATCACTTTTGGGAAAGCCGCCCCTGACTTACTTATCAGAGGGGGTGAACGTCCTATTAGTTAAGGGAGGCGTCTCAGCTCTGGTGGGTGGAGTTTATGTGCTGCCGGTCACTCACTCTTTAAACCTACTTTCCGCTGCTCACGTTGACTTTCAAAGCCGCAGTTCTCCCACTGCTAGTACACCATCAGAACCCATTTAGCACAGAGCTGATTTAAGTAATTGATAATGTAAACAAGCCTCATTTTGTGGTGAAAATGGCTTAATATCAGGATTATTTAAATGAATGAATCTCCCTGTACTGCCATGTTACACAGGGCCAGGCTTCTAGAGGGTGGATGTGTGGATGATCACAGAGTATCACTGTGCTCTCGTACAGTTTACATGCAGACAAGTCGGGCTGGGTCTTGGTCATGTTAAATTTCTACGTTAAACTCACTTGTTTTCCTTTTTTTTTGCCCTGTGTCTTCTCTGTTTCAGACAGATACAGACAAAAGCGTAACTCAAAAACCACCACCCCAGGTATCCGGACTTGCCGCCGTCTGTGCTCCTCCTTGAGAAATTGGGCCATCCAATAAGAAGCCGTAGAGCTCTTAGGAACCCTGCATGCTGTCGCAGTGAAGGCTGTTGCCCTAGTCCCCATTGGTTTGGTTTGGTCTGCTTCATCCAGTCCTCGTCCTTGGCAATGCAAGCCATGCGTGTTGCGCTCATGAAGTTGGTGTGGGCACAAATCAGCGTGATTCTGGTGTCTGTCTGTAGCGCTTTTACTCCCCCCACCTCCCACCCCCTTGGTGCTCATGGGCCCACCACCACCCCAGCCCCTCGTTCTCTGCCTCGTTTAGCCTCTGACCGTCAGAATTGTGAGAATCACAGGCTTGAATGAACCTGGCCAATGGCAATGAATGATGCTGGTCATGTCACAAGACTGCAGGTCCTTTCTGCCTTACCTGCTGGCAGGAAGCCCAGACTTCTTTAGTAACCAGAGGAAAATCTCCTCACCCATTAGACTTTCAGACAAGCCAAAGGCTCTCCATCAACACAGCACTTCTGTCTAATGTCAGAGCGATCATACAATGCTTGGTTAAGTAATAGAATTAAAGTGAGAGGTGCTAATCCTCTGCAGTTGAGTGGCTAATCTTAACACACATAGCTGTTATGAGTGGAGAACTTTAAATATCTGTTTTTTTTCATGCTGTGTCTGTTCATGTAGCAAAGCGTTCCTGCTCCTTTTTCTCATTCCCTTGAGTTAACATTGAGCCTCAGGGCTCGAAAACCCTCTTAGACTTCAATAATGAGGCAGAGGACATCGTCTCTCCTCAGCTGTCCCGTGCCAGGGCCCGGGGTTCGATGGGGCATCATGCTGTAGTGCCATGGCAACCCAGACAAGCACGGTGAACCTTCTCTCCCATCCCAGAGCTATCACCTGCCCCCTGAGTGAATGCATAAAAACAATGTCACTCATGCCAGGCTTTCAAACAAGACAAAACTCCCTCCTCCCCACATTCCCACTTCTCCGTGCCTCCTTTCCGCTGTTCCATCAGCTCCGTGAATCAGCACTGCGTGACTTCATCGCAGCATCACGGCGGTTTCTTGTCAAATGGATTTACCCATAATCCCTCTCTCGTATAATTAGACTGTGCTGCAAAACTATTAGTCACCACCTCTGGTAGCTGGAGCTGGAGGTGTGATGGCCACTTTTATTCTAAAAAATTTATAATATGTGAAGTTTATTTCTGGGGTGGACACACTTAATCGATTTCTCATTAGTGGTCCTTACTTTATGCTAGATACTTTACCAGTGTCTATAATAGTAATAATAAATAATAATGTGAGATTGGTGATGCACTGCCATGTCAGTAGAAAGGGGGCTTCATTTTTCTGGTATGGGCTTAGCATGCTGTTGACGGGACTTGGTCATTGCACCATTGGGGTCTCACCCTCCCAGCCCTGCAAAGATGGGCCCGGACGGCCTTCCTCCCGTGGTAAGGGCGATGATGCTAATGGCTCCCTATCTGTTTTGACATCCCCCACCCCCTTTCCCCCAACAGTCTGTGGAAAACGCTACAAAAACCTGCCCGGCTTGAGTTACCACTATGCCCATACTCACCTGGCGGACGAGGAGGGGGAGGACGAGAGGGACTCTGAGCCGCCCCAGTCCCCGCCAGCCCACCGATCCAACAACCACAAACGTAAGAATGCCATGTGGGGCAACAGCGGCAGCATAGCCCCCCCCCCAACTCCATGGACCCATGGACTGTGGAGGCCTCTGCCAAGAGTACCTACTGGGTGGTACAAGTGACCTCACCCAGATACAGATGAATCTGGCATCTCAGACCCCTCTCTGCTGTCTTCACAGTCACTTTCAGATCCCAGCTTTTGTAGGGACTGCTAATCAGCCGCAGTCCAGCGTACTTCATGGGTGCTGATGGTAAGGGTATGAGTGGCTTTGGTGGCTGCAGAGTGGTGTCTCGGAGCTTCACACTGTCAAACTGCATCCCCGGCGATTCCCAGATGTAAATAGATGGGCTATGAGTTTACATACTTGTGGCTTTGTTTTATCTGCGGCCAATTAGCTTGCTGCTCACTGGGGACGGCAGCCGCTCAGTTCCCCAGTAACCCTAGAACAGGGCATACGCCAGTGCTTGCTGTGCTAGGGGTCTGGATTACACACCTCCCCCGTTGCCTGATCACGTGTCTGTCCCCGCTGCACAACCATGGAATTAAACACCATTACGGGAAAATGCTGCTTGCCGTGTAGTCTCACTGATATGTGAAGAAAACTTTTAACTGACATTCTGAAATTTAAGTGATATTACTCTGAAAATGTAGCAGTTTCTATGGCCAACTTTTATGTTAAATAACAGGGCTATGTCTCTGGCACAAGGCTTTAACTGCTGTGCCACCTACTGACCATGGTGGGTTATTACATTAAAGTAAAGCAGCGTTTAGGGGAAGCCGACCTCCCTGGCTAATTCATCTGCTTCTTCCCCAGCAGCTCAGAAGGGGCCAGATGGAACAGTCATTCCCAATAACTACTGTGACTTCTGCCTGGGCGACTCTGGATCGAACAGGAAGACGGGTCGGGCCGAGAACCTGGTGTCCTGCTCAGACTGCGGTCGCTCCGGTGAGGCCCCCGCATGCACACATGCAAGCTCCACCCCCCTCATCCATCACAGCCCAAATGTTGGTTGCTTCCTACTCCTGCTCACCCGCCTCCCTCATTCCTCCCAGCGCCACCCCCGACCCCCCCCACCTCCCTCCCAAGCTCGCCAAATCCCCACCGCTCCTGCAGTATTACTGGTTTTCCTTGTTTGGACAGTGGGCTGGGGCTCGTCTTCTACCAAATCCTGCTGGAGGTCTGTGTGGCTTTTGGCTTCTTCCACAAAGCCAAAAGCGTCGCTAGTAATGGGAGCGGCGACTCAAATCAAGCAGCCTTTTCACGGTGCATGAAGTGGCGTATTATCTCAGGAAACCGTTAAGCCGGTGCCAGCTGGCTGTGATAAAGACTCTGGGGGGCGGAGCCTGATACCCCTCTGTCCTGATTACCGCAAGCTCCTCATGTCGGGAGGAGGCCGATCAAAAGAAAGCGCTCCAACACTCGCAGGCGGTCCACGCTTAAGCCCGGTCCTCTGCTAGCAGCATCTCCAGATCCCTTTTGTAGAACGTGGTATCCTTCAAGGAAGTAAAGCAGTCCTACGTCCAAGAATATCACATGCAGGATGCGACATATTGAGCCCTGACGGCACTAGTGATAATTAAACACCTATTTAACCATAAGGGGACTTGTCCTGCACCCCAGCGTGCGCGTGACAATCCTGAAGGTCCCCCGGCAACACCCTCCCTCTGCGATATGAAGGATTCCACCGCCTTGCCGCATGCTTCCTTGAGAGCAGCTCGGCTGAACCCTTGAATAAGTTTACATCTGCGATTAGCTTCGTATCTGAAGCCAGCATTAATCTGGACTGAAATCCCTCACCGCACCGTTTCTTAGATCTGGCAGAAGTTGTTTGAAAAAAGAGTATAGGAATCACAGAAGTGCCCCTGACAACCTCTAACACCCCCAGAATCCCACACCGTGGGTTTTTCCAGTGCCGTTATTGTGATGTTGTAATACAATATACAGTGCATTTCTGAATCTTTAGCTGAGCTGATCCAGGGACCATGTCACTTTGCAGCCTATGCACGCTCTCTCATGGCTTGCTTCTTTTCACCCTCCATGAGACCCTGTGCTCCGCCCCATATCCCTCCATCCTATAAGTTGTGTCCACACTGCCAACATCCTCCAGTGGGCACCTGGCACTGGAGCGGGGTCCCACGACTGGCTCAGGCCGTTCTCTGCTTCCTATGCATTCGAGTCCCGTGCCAAGCACTGATTGGCAGTCAGTGTTTGATGGGAGGAGCTGGGCCAAGAATACCGGGGGTTCGTCACAGCCAAGTCTCTGTCATTTCACTGCATTTGTCCTGGTTCTGTGTCAGTCAGCTCTTCTTAATCTGTATGTGAGTGTTTCATCAAGAAAATAATTCCCCCCCCCACTTTCATTGGGACTAAGGATACTATTATCAGGAAAATTATATACTTTTTCTAATTTGAGATTGCTCTTCTGCACAGATAAAATATTTGGCCTCAGGCAGAGCTAATAAATACGCTAATAAAATGTATTCACAAAGAACAAAATTGGACAGCCATAACCCAGCCTTTGCCAAAACTGATATGATTTTTGCTGTCCAAATAAGCACTTTCCCTGGGGTTAATTGTTCACAAGTCAGCCTGAGATCACCTTAAAAGCTATCCCAATTGCTTATATCCTATGGCCAGTAAGAGGAGCCATATACATGGCAATCCTTTGGGAGACTTGCTCATTGACCATGGCATGCAAGTGTTGGCCAGTCTCTCCTACTGTCCAGGGCACCCATAGCATGCTGTAAACCAGCGATTACTGCTAACTCACTGCCAGTGAGTGCAGCCCGATTTGTGCAGTTTGATGGACTTGAGTGTTCACACCTACGCTGTTGTGTGATTTTTCTGCAAGCACAGCTGAAGTACCGTAGGAGATTTCCTCGTCTTGGGCTTATGGGGATGTCTTCGAGACCTGTGACAGGTTTCCACCTTGTAGCTCATCTTCCCTGAATGTGGGTTAGCATTTATAGTGTCTGCCCAAAACATTTATCCTCGTGAAAGGTAGTTGCTGGGAGTGCATGCTCATCCGCCTGTGGACGTTCAATGGCATTGTTTTGTTTTAATTTCCTTCCTCTCCCCAGATTTGTTCCTATCTGTTCTGAAAAAAAATGACAGTCAACTTGGTGACTCGGTACATAGTGTCATTACTTTCAAGTAAAAGCTTTTCAATTTAAACATGTAACTTCAACTTGTCTGAGTTAATACCTAAACACCTGGAAGTGTGAATTTAAATTACAACATAAATATCCGGTGTTTTGAAAGGTGAGCTTTGGCTTGTGGGAACACTCTGAGCAGTCAGACTGGTTGTCATGGCGCCCAAGTCAGGGATAAATGGGGTGAAGCTGGAGACGTGCGTGTGTCCGTGTGGTGGATTAATACAGTGCACTGCTGCGGGCCAAATATAGATGTGCCGGTGTCTGCATCAGTGAGTCGATGAAGGCAAGCTGTTGTTTTCAGTTTTCACCTTTGACCTTTGGCCAGTTTTGAGCCCAGGCTTCTCCTGCAGGGACGCGGTCTCATGACACAGTTTAACGTCTCTGCTGGTTTAGTGACGTGCAGACTGTTGTTTACAGGGTGACCTCCTTTCTGACCTCAGATCAGGTTGAGTGTTGGCAGACTTTAAATGGGGTCAGTGTGAAATTTGATAGATAGAATAGAAAGTTCTTCATTGTTGCTCTTTTGGGTTGGAGGCTGGGGTCCAGTTAGCGCTCCCCATCTCATCATGTCACATTAGCTCTATCACATCTTCCACACTAACTAAATTCCATCATCCACCATCATCCAGACACTCATCTTCCATCTGATGTGTCTTTCAGTTGAGAGCTTGAGAAACCTGGGAAATAGTGAGCCTTACTGATGTAGCTGCAGATGCCGCTTACTGTTTCTGTCTGTCGTTATTCGCACCTGCTAACTCTCATTTCCCCCATGAGGTATTTGACATTTTTTTCATTGCAAGAACAGCGGTCTCTTGTCTTTAACGGACTGGTCCTGAAATCAGTTACAAAATTGTTTCTACATTAACGACTGTCTGGTGGCAGGCACCGACCCAATGTTTAAGGAGAGAATTCTGGAAGATTTCACAGTGGGCCATTGTCTGACAGCCGCCTCTTCCGTATAAGGAGCAGACGCGCTGTGCTTGACAGTTGCCGACAGTTACAGAGCAGCCAGGGCTAATCGTTTGTAGGACACGCTAATGTCAAATCACAGCAAGATATAAAGCACTCCCTTAAGATTTTGGTATGACGCACAGTAGCCGCTACTCTAGAGATTCTCCTTATCTGCGAATCAGGAAGTAGATGTGTCACGTGACCCTGGCCTGCCCTTCCACCCCACCCCCCCTCCCGAATCCTTACCTCACCTGCTTTCTGCTACCGTCACTCAAGACCCAGGCTGCTGAGGGCCCAGTAGGCCCGCTGCCATCCTTTGCTTTGTGGTTGTTGCGGTGTATTGCCATGCCCCCCCGTGCTGATATCTTCATCATGCATGTCAGCTGGACGCCTCGGAGGGCGGGACCAGAGGAAGACGGGCGGGGCTGAGGAGTTGTTTGGCGCCACATCGGAAAGCGACGCGTCCACATTTCACGGCTTCGAGGACGAGGAGATTGACGAGCCCTTGTCCAACGGCAGCGTGTCACCCCCCCGATGCAGATAGAAAAAGCTTTTAAATGAATTACAGCAAAAGTTTAAAAACCTGACTCTGATTAGTCTGCTGCTTTTTAATATTTTTTTTTTTTTTTTGCAGAAAGCACAATTGATTATTCCTGAGGATAAACACAAGTGTTTGGTTTATTTTTAATTTTATAGTCCATTTTATTGACTTGTCAATGAATTAGGAGTATGTTTTTTTTCTTTTTTTTTGTGCCGGATATCTGACGGCAGCAAGCACAGGACAGCATGCTGCTGACAGGAGATTTTTATTGGCATTTTTTTTTTCATTTTTGTCCCCTCCTAGAGGGTAAATGCAAATATAATATAAGATGGAGATAATAAAAAAACTCTGGAAAGTGTGGATTTAATTGTACAGTATGGAATAGAGCAGATTCGCAAGCAGAGTTCTGCTTTAAGAATATTAATTCATAAAAGACTGAAGGAAAGCATGAAGATTTTGAAAGTGAACAGTCTATAGCAGGAGAAGGATGAGATGAAGCAGCAGGCTGAGCCCCACAGCCTGGGGGGGTGAGAATGGAGGCGGCCGAGTGGATCCATGTCTGGGGAGAGCATCCAAGACCCCATGGATCGGTCCAGTTGCAGACACAGAGAAGTGTCAGGTAAGAGTCCCCCCCCCAAGCGCCTAACCCCAGCCCCGAGTCCCCCAGACTCCATGAAAAAAGCGTCCCGGTTCCCAGGTCTCCCGTTTGATTAATGGGGGCCCCTAGTTCCTTGTCACCGTCACCATGCTAACCAAGTTCCACGGCTTCCTGTCTCCAAGCTACAGGATCGATAATCGACAGACTCAAAGGACCAGAAATATATGAGTTTCTCTCCCCCTATTAAGTTTAATAAGAACCACCATCAATCATGGCCATAGATGTTAGGCATTACTTAATTTAATTTGGGCCGATTACGTAATGGAGGTAAAAGGAAGTGGCCTCATTCCCATGTCTCGAATGGGTCAGGTGTTCAGTCAATGAGCTGGACCCACGAAGACGTGAGAACGACTCGCTGCCTGACCCAGTCTGTTTTTACCTATCTGATTCTTTCTGACACTCTGCCTCCACCCCTCCATCCAGAGTGTGGGATTGATCCCAGTCCATGGTTCTGTGTCCCTCGTCTCTAGTGAAAGACCCAGACTGGCCATCCAATGCCAAGTGAACCCCCGTCACCCTGGCTTATACAGTGCAGACTGCTCTGTGGCAAACCTGATGAGGCTGATTGACTCAGCTAAACCTGTAACTCCGAATGCCCTTTCAGTGGGAATTATGCAGGAACGGGGCAGGTTAAGGGGATCGTGGCCACCGTGAAGGTCAGCTGACTGCACATGCACGTTCAAACTTAAGGGCTAAAAAAAAAAAAACGCAAGCGGCATTTACATAATCTAAGCCAGCTGGTTGGCAAAATTACGTTGCTCCAGATTCTAACATGCCCCACATCCTCCTTGCTCCCCATGCCTTTGCCTGTTGAGGTGTCAAGAAGGTGCTTTGGGAGTCTCTGACCTGAAAACATAGTGCATATCTACATAGAGTAAAAAACTATCGTCCCAGAGACATAGCAGTTTTTCATGCATTCATGTGACGTCTGTTCTCATTCTTCTGAGTCTTTTGAGAGCTTAATGGCTGTTGATACGCAGTGTGAGCCAAACTTATAAGACGTGAGCAGTTGGCTAAGAGGAAAACATGGATGGCAAGAGGATTTTGGGTGCACTACGGGATTTGGCGAGCTGGGACATCAGCCTGGGCTCCAGTGTTGACGTAGCACTGCGCTAAGAGGACATGCACCACGTCAGCCAGTTTCCCAATGTTCTGTTGTGCAACCCACTCTTCTCCCTTTCCTCCTCCATCATTGTTCTGTTTGCACCATATTGCCTGTCCAACAACAAAGATCTACCTTCTCCTTTCCGTAGGAAACCTGCAGAGCAAAATTTCTCAGAACTCGGACCGCCAGACGAGAGGATGCTCGACCGCACAGCCCCCCCTGATCACCTGGTGACCCTTCCAAGCCTGTGAAACCCCTCCTTTATCCAGACCTAATCAGCACTTCAGAAACCTGGCGCCCTCTACAGCCAGCATGCTGACAGCATGGACTGACCGACTGACTTACACACCCAGCGTCCTTCAGAGCATGTGCAATATGGATCCGGATGACCTCATCTTGATGAGTGTGATGTGTCAGTATAAGGGCCGAAGTATATGAAGGATAAGGGAAGTGGTTTAGGTTGGGGTCAAACCAGCCAAAAGCCATAGCTGTTTGTGTGTGCGCGTGTTTTTTTTTTAAACCATTAACCTGGACACACTCAAACTTTATAAGCACTATCTGGTAAAAAAGTAACCAATAACAAAAGATGGGTACATCACTGGTGTCAGTGGGGGTACCTGGACAGACCAGGCAGGTTAACCCATTTGGAACTGTTAAATCTTCAATGTGTCACTTTGGCAACTAAACCTACTGAAAATTTCCACTGGATTGGTGATATCCTTGTGGAAATGTCAGGGGGAAGTGTGATGGATAAAAGGCCCACTTAGCAAAAGGATGCTGCTTGTAAGGGAGGGGAGACCGCGGGGAAACACTGTCCTGAAAATGTGAAGGCCCCTCGTAGCCTGTTGAAGGTGAATATGGGGACTCCAGCTTTGGTTCAAAGGAAATGGTCTTTCCACCATTTAAGGAACAGAGGAGCACATGCAGACTGACATCAAAGAGCTCCCATTACTATAGAAACCAGTCTGGATTTACTCCAGCTTACTGGGATTTCCAGGTGGGTCGCAGTGTAAATGTGACTAACTCACTCCCACCTGTTCCGTTCTGTGTTTGGCGCCACATCACCCAAGACTGGCATCCGGGAGGACATAGGACCTAGTCGTGGCAGATCTCTGCAAATTGGCCCTGGGAACCACCAGCTCTTGCTCTGTGGTTCCCATCGAAGCCTGGACTTGGGGATGTAGGCAACAAAACAGGTGGAAGGGGCTTGCCAGCATCAAAGAAGAGGTGTTCTTGTTGACATGTTGTGGGTTAGAAGCAGCTGTTGTCCCAAACCTGCCTCCATGTAGCCATGGTGAACTCAAAGCAAGTGACTCCAGCGGAACATCAGCTCTCAGAGCCTGTTGGGTCCCATTCCTGCACGTTTGTGTTCCTGGTCTCATTTCAGGGGAACTTTCTCTTGTTTCCAAACCTCAGTTGCAACTACTCAGGCTTTTTTTAATTTTTTAACTTCTATCAGCAAGTTTTCACATCCATGTTGTATTCACATTTCACTGTTCAAATCCCAACAAATATATATGGTGGTTGCGTGGTTCTCATTTAATCTGAAGTTGATAAGGAACGAGGGTCTCCTGGGGGAAAAACCACAAAGGCTTTTAGTATAATTGTGTATTGTTTTGTTTGTCCTTTTACTTTTTTGGGGGGGGGGGGCAACATGGTGTATTCT
>JAODLD010000030.1:788017-805116 GCA_026781065.1 Mormyrops boulengeri | reverse complement strand
CCCCCCCCCCCCCCCCCCCCCCCCCCCCCCCCCCCCCCCCCCCCCCCCCCCCCCCCCCCCCCCCCCCCCGCGGCCGCCCCAACATGGTGTATTCTGAGGGGTGCTTGTGAAATGAAAGAGATGGATCATGTATCTTTCACAGAGAGAATATCCCATCGCTTTAACAATTGTATAAGGTTATTTATTTATTTATTGTATTTGTTTGCAATATTCTTATATTTTTGTTCGGGTTAGTATGTACAACTGTGGTTGCTCTTTGGGTTTGCTCTTCTGGGGTGTTCCGTGAAGCAGCCTTTTTAAATCTGTAGCTATAATCTTGATCATTTCCAGTTAATTACATCCCTTGGGCACACACTCAAAAAAATGACACATCTCCCTTATTCGCAGAACAAAGTTTAAGATTGAGAATAACCAGAGCGTGTGTCCTGTTAGTAAACTTCAGCGTGTCTATATTGACTGACTGAATAGGGCGGTCTCATAATGTCCTGCCTGGTCTCTGAAGCTCCTATTTTTATTCACAGTGCACCTTTTCTACACTGGACTATTCCATTCCTTATGTCTTAGCTCATTAAAAGTTGCAGGAAGTAATATTAATCATCAGCTAAAGTTGTTTTTTAAAAAGACTACTATATAAAGGGGCTGCTTACGGTGATTATAGTAAGATGTTCTTTATTTTGCTAGTGAAGCACATTGGTGAACCTGTACAGACGTTTGTCAAGAACACTGAGCTGGTTTACAGTGACAGACGGTGAGTCAGAGGAGAGGCTATGTCGGCGAGTGTGTCACTCAGACATGGGCCACATTTAATACTTCCTCATTTAAGTTTTATTTTTGACTGGTGAGTGTTGGTTTTGCTGCCGGTACTCTTGGGTTCAAGCCAAGTATGTGTTCTCTGCATACCCGTCTGGTGGGGATCCAAGATGCCTCGTTGGGCATGTGGAACCCACCGGATGGGTGCAAGCGATGGCTTTGCAGATGGAGCCCAGAAGCCTGAGATTTCCTTTGGCCGGTCACATGTCACAGCTAAACCCTGAGCTGCTGATCCAACAAACGCTGTTAGATCTTTATCAGGATTACAGTGCTTCTCTGATCAGCTCTAAGTGTCTCCCTTTAGGTTCTCTCACAGTCCACGTTGTTAGTTTGTGAGCCAGCAATTACAGTGATTCAAACAAGCCTTTTTGCTGCTTTATTTCTCTTCTTTGCTTGAAGCAGGTATTTAATTTGCTTTACCGCTGCCTGGTCAGTAGATGGGGCTGACTGAAATAGGCATTCAGCGAGCCACAAAAAAATGTAGTCACTTGCTGGGTGGCTCACGAAGGGTCAGACGACCGGCTGGAGCCAGTCCGCGGGTGACTCGAGCGTCACATTCCGCCTCGGAGTGCTAGGCGAGAAACCGCATCCAGCCGGGGTTCTGAATCAGTCAGGTGGGTGCGTATGCGAGGTGAGATGCGAAACGTTCCCATCTCACTTTCACACCTGGTCAGTTGAGGTGTGAGAATGTTAGCTGCTCCACGCACCTTCTGTTGAGTCATCTTCTGAGCATCTTCTACACTCCACCCCCCCACACACATACACGCTTGCATGGGCTTCAGTCCAGATTGATGGCATCAGTAGTCTACAAAGAGAACTGCTTTTGCTTGGTGATGTGTTGTTGGTCCAGCTTCATTAAATTGAACTTGAAATCTGATATCCAGCCTTTAAGAAACCAGAGCCAAGACTATATTGCAATTCCACACCACTGATTTGGCTTAGAAATGTCTTGTGGACATTGCCCCCCCCCCCCCAGTAGACTGTGCATGTGAAATCAAAAAAACTGCCTCTTGATGTTAGCATACATTGCCCCTTGACCCTAGTATCGTCTAGCTGATGACATAACCCAGAATGATGTTATCCTGCCCTCAAGGTTTCTTCAGGTGTTTTTTTTAAGCCATGTCTTGCCAGTGTGTATGTAATGGCCCCGGGTTTTTGTCGTGGGTCCTCAGTGGTGTGCCTCAATGGTACACACTCAGATGATCCCGCAAGCCAAGCTGAAGGTTAATGTCACTTCTGTTCTTGCCGGGTTCCATAAGAAGTGGTCATGCTTGGCCCGCTAGATATGCGGCAGCGTTTTGCTCGTCTTCTGCCCTTTCTCTTCCTTCAGAGTAGGATGGTGAGAGAATTGCTCTAGTCTTCCAGCAGTAATATGCCAACGGGAAAGCAGGCTGCCAGAAAGGCAGCGCATCACTGGTAGATCATCCTGGTTGTGGTTTAAGCTAGATCAAGAAGGGTTTGTGGTATTTGTTCTTTTTTTTGTCACAATTGTATAAATCTCACTGGTGCTTGAACTGAACACAAGACTGCATGAGATTAGGTTTGCAAATTAATTTCCTGGTGCAAGCAGAATGTCTTACAATGTCATTTGTGTGATCAAATACCGAACATTCAGGTACTTTAAAAGGAGAGCCAGATCAAACTTACACACATACACACACACACACACTCTGCTCTTATCAGGGATGGTCTCTGTAACTGTAACCATGACGCAAACAGCACAGCCTTTGGCTCTCTAACTGGAAAGTCACCTCACGTTTTGAGCATAATGTGTGATCTTTCCTTTCTTGAAGAGTTTCCTCTCAGTAGGGGTTCTGGCTTCCGTCACATCAGGGTGAGTAAAGTAGCTGCTCCCTGCAACATTGCGACTTCAAGATTGTAGAATGAAAGTGTACATTTCCTCACTCAATGCTCAAGATGTCACTTGTAGCTTCATCCTGTGGAAAGTCCATACTGGGCGTCAGACCTCCGACGAGCTTCTTGGTGTGCTTCCGAAGGACAGTTGACTGTCATTGTTGAAGGGAGTCAGGGCAGTGTCATCAGGGAAACCTTGTACAGTTTACGTACCTCTTAAAAGTCCACTAAGGCTGAAGGTCAAGGCACCCCTTAGCTGGCCTTCTGGATTGAAGGAGAAAACTATGTTGAGATGAAGCTGAGATCAAACTGACTGTTGTAAACTTATTTTTGTCTGTAAATAATCAAAATGAAACAACGGAAGTCTTTGTAAGTTAAACTATTTTTATTGTAACAAAGGCAAATAAAGAATAGCACTGCTACCCCTTGCCTGGGCACTGATCTTGTGGAGTAAAGAAAAAGTGTGGATCCCTTGACCCCTGTCCTCTACTGCCTCTAGATGATGTGCCATGATTACAAACCTGAAGGATGCCAGTCAGAGGCCAAAAGCATTTCAGAACTCTTACTCTGCTTATATGACATAGCCCTCCAATACTGAGACGTTTACACCATGGCCACTAACCAAATCGATGAGAAATTAGTTCCTGTACTCTGCAGTAGGATTCAGACAAGAAAAACCCAAATATCAAGGATTGGCAGACAAGGTAAGGCAGCTCCGCACAACACATCAGGTAAACCCAAACAGGCGAAGTGCAGTTTGATGTACAATGCAAACGGTCAAACGTACAAGGACAAATGATCTCAATTTCAGTGAGAGATAGTTTTGGGGTATTATACTGTATGTAAGGTGGATGTTAGGGTAGGCAACTCTTTATGTAGCACCTTATCTTCAAGAGTACAGAATGGATTTTCTCAGACCCAAGTTTCTACAAGGTAGAAGTCCTTCATATGAATACCACACAACCGTAGTGTGGTCAGTATGTACATCCAGGTTTGTGGAATTATATGTGCTCTGTTGTTTGCTTTTTTTTTCTTTGGTGCCCCTGTCTGTCACATGAAGCCTGTATACCAGCCAATTTATCCCTGTAGGTTGCCTTAGCAACAGGGTGCAGCTCACATGTAGTGCCACGTGACTTGTGTGATGGGTAAAAAAATGTTTGTTTCTTCCGGTAACTCAAAGCTATATTTTGATAGAGGATCATGTCATTGCTGTTCCCAGAAGCCTCCGCACTCCACCTTAATGTCAGCCCTCCAGTTGGGGTCCCTGATTGGAGTCACTGGTTTCCGGTTATACTTGACTTTTCTGGGTCTGTGAAGTGAGTCAGAGACGTGAAGGAGTTGTTGCACTTCGTCGTACACGCATAGCAGAATACGGCAGCCCTTCGCTTAGCCTGACTGTTGCTATGAGAGAAGCAGATGTGTTCATATATGTCCACATAGCAGAAAACACCTTGTCGCTGGTGACCACTGAGGAACCTCCACGCTAGGTTGTCAACTATCTTTAACAGTATTACTCTTTCCCAATTACAGGCAGATGTCATGCAAGCATCCACCAAGTATGTATTGACCTTACAGCTGTGCAACCAACGCTGGGCTTGTCAATGTAACAGCAAACAGACATTGTTCCCTGCCTTGTTTTCCCATTGCCCTTGAACGTTCCATTCCTATTTTAAACTGTAAACTGTAACTGTACAGTGTAAAGATACCATGAATGTAAATGACTACATTTTTTCTCAGGAGCCATGTTTCTGCCTTTGGAATCATAACAAAAATTCCAGAGTGATAAACACTATATTTAACCTGAAGCTTTCTGCATAATGGATGAAAATAGGTCATCAGCAGCAACAAAGAATTAACCAACACTTACAGGAGCAGGTGTGCTAGTACCATTAAACTGAAAGGGGAAAACATATGGAATAAATGGCACTTTAAAGTAACTGATGGGGTATTTCACATTTTACAATCTTTTAGGTGATTTAGCTGGTCCAATGTGTGAAAAGCTCCTTGTGTGAGGAATTAAAATAAACACTTTGATGTTGTTAATGAAAATGAAACATTCCTGTGTTAGGGAAACGTAAATCCAACATTGCTGCTCTAGTTCGTTATATGATCTCTGTGGATCTTACCAGACATCAAGACAGGTTGCGGTGCATGGCATGCCGGAAAATCCATGCAGCTCCCCTGGCTCATCAAAGATGTCTGCTGCATGCCTGGGTCTCTCAGATAGCCTTTAATTAGAGCACTGTTTTTAGTCACTTCCTGGGTAATTAGCAAGCAGTGCACGCACAGAGCGATCAGGAAAGAGCCTGCCGGGAAAATCAGAGCTCGTCTTTGCTTTCCTCTTCCTCCCACACCTTCCTATCAATTTTGATTGAGCAGCTGACAGGAGGATGGCATTTTTAAGAATGATGTCAGAAGCTTATGTCGGTCCTATGCTCTGTGCTAAAAAGCGCTACCTTGAAAGAAGATCTGGTGGATGGTCCCCCATAATCCAGCAGTCATGCTCAACAACATGACAGCCCGTGAGCGGTAAGAGAGAACGTCACCCTGGCCTCAGGTTCAGATGCAGGTGCATGAGTCAGCCATGGTGATATACAGCCATGTGTCAAGATGAAGGATGGAATGTCGGATGCACTGTGAAAGGAGGAAATGCAGAGATGGAAAATGGCAGCACAGAAGGTTCAGAACATACCCAGGTAGGAGTTGTATTTGAGCCCATGTATCATTATATAACCTGGGATGTCCTCACTCCATCCCCTACAGGTCACCCCACCTGTCTGCAATTCACTGACAACATGATTCAGGCTGTGTGCACCTACCAGTGGCAGTGTATTGAATGCAAGTCCTGCAGCCGGTGCGGCACCTCTGAGAATGATGTAAGACCCCCCGCCCCCCACCTAGCAACAGAGTGACAGCCGTGTACTCTGGCCAATCGGGGCAAGGGCCACCCTAAATATGGGGCTTGAGGTAAACCTGCTTTCTCTCTATTTCCTTAGGACCAGCTTCTGTTCTGTGACGACTGTGACCGGGGCTACCACATGTACTGTCTAAATCCTCCCATGAGTCAGCCCCCTGAAGGTGAGGCTCAGCCATGTCCTGTTGGACCTTGAGGTCTCAGAACTCTGTGCTCCGTGCCCATAAGACTTACACCATCATGCACGTAGCCTAGCAATGATCACTCTTGAGAAAGTGAATGGCCTGCCATCATGGGATCATTCCAGACGTGTCTACAGAAAGGTAACATGTTTCCTTCTGACCTTTCCTCTACAGGGAGCTGGAGCTGCTATCTGTGTCTGGCCCTCCTGAAAGACAAGGCCTCGGTCTTCTCTGAGCCATAATGGCAGGCAAGGCAGCGGGGAAATAGATGTCAATTATGGCTACGTTCCTTTTTAAGCGCACAGGCACTTCTAGCATAGCCAAATCCCCATCCACATACAAACACATGCACAATCGATCAAACCAGACCCCGTGTGGTCACTTTGCTGGTAATCACTTTTCATACATCTGCTAGCTACATCTCTGCAAAAATGCCCAAGCTGCTTGACGCTGTAGCAGTCACCGCCTCACCTAGCCGAGTAAACTAAACAGAATAGTGTGGAAAACATGCAGTCATTCATTTTGAGTGAAAGTATCATTGCACAATCACCCCTACTCTACCTCGCAACAATCAGAAGCTCAACCCAGCTTTTGAAACGTTTATCAACCGAGGACTGTGGTCCCTTTAAGGTAAATCTTCACCATATGAAAAAGTGTCCCTCCCACACAAAACCCAAAAGCACAATCTCTGTATGCAATGAGATTAGATATAAACTGTGACGCAGACTTGCTGGATTCTGTGGCAGTATACAGAGCACTGACAAACACAGGGGTGAGCAAAACTACGTCACGTCCTCCGGGAATTTGGTGCAGCAACTCAGAGTGAAGGTTATTGTTTTGTAAGGCTGAATTTCCGCTCTACTGGCAACTCTGATTGGTGACGTATGGATTAGACTGTTTTATTATCTATAACTATTTTTATATATTGGCATTTCCTACCCAAATTAGAAGCGCTTAGCAGCAAGATTGGGTAAGACTGCTTGTGTCCATAACCCATGGCTTTATGTGCAAGTATGGCATCAAGTTTAAATATTAACAGATAGGAGTACAGCTTCATCTGCATAAATGTCTTAATTTTTGCATTAAAAAGTCACATTCAATACAGTTATGCCTTTAGAATGGGTTAGTGTCTGTAATTATAATTAAGGTGGGCGAATACTTCAAATGACATCCAGTCAAAACAATGGCTTGCATACTTAAGATGGTGTTGCTACCTTGCTTGTTATATGTCACACCACAACCCAAGAGGGGAAAACATTACATGGTTACAACATTCACTGTTAACTCAAATACACTTATTCATTTACATTTTTTAAAGTGTGGTGCGGTGCAAAGCATGCCAGTAACTGAAAAATTAATCCTGCCGGCCAACACTGTGGCATCATATTTAAGTCAGGCAATCATGAACGTAGGTGGGATCAGAACAAGCAAAAAGGTGAACTGCTGGGAACAGCACAGGCGATGCCTGGAAAGGGTTATGACTGCGGTTGTCGATATCGTCTGAAGGGTACGGCCATCTTTAGATGCGGCCGATGTTGAGTCGTAGCGAATGTATATTGTAATGTATTGCCATGACCACTACGTATGTCCAACTTACTGCCAGTCATCTGCTTGATTTTTTACTTCTGACTTTTCAAGCGTTACAGTCAACTCACAGTATGCCCAATATAAGAGCAGTAATCTGGTCATTTGTGCTTCAAGTGTAACTTCACGCTTGATTTGATCAAGAATCCACTTGTATGTCTCCAGTCCATAGCTGTCTTCTTCCAATCCTGTATCTCTCATTCTGTTGGCATTCAAGTTTGTATACCTCTTTTGCCGATTTGGGAAGAATCAGTTTCTATGTTCCATCCTGAGTGTGCCTTTTTGTCCAGTTTAGATTTTCATACGTGTAATTAAATGCTCTCCCGATTACCTTCAGGCCATCCAGTTGTATCCAGATTTGTCTGGCATCATTTCATCAGTACTGATTGATTTGTCTTCCATTGCTTATAATATTTCTAGTTAATGCCATCTATCCCTGCGGTCTTCCTTTTCAACAATGCTGAATTGACCTCTTCATTATGGAAGGCTCTTTCATGTATCTGACCTCATTCAATATACCTTGTTTGGGGATGTGTTCGCTGTAGAGGCCTTCTGTGCATTCTTAACACCTCTAGTTAGTCATTATTATGATGAATTATTTGCTCATTTTTCCATGTTTATTTCTGAATTCAATGACTTTGGATGTTGTTGTCTGTGATACTGTAAGCCTTTAACTTCTTTCACTGATACTGTTTTTTTAATAGCACATTAGTGGTATGTAAGAAGATACCATTAAGGAGATCAGTTACCTTTATTATGTTGTGCTAAGTAACACTAACCTAATGCAATCACTCTCTAAGCAGTAGTTAACGGTTTTAATGAAGATGTGGGCCCCACTCCAGCTAGATATAAATGGACATCTCAAGCATATAGAGAGAGCTTCACATTTGTGCGATATCCTCTGAGGCTTCATGTCACGCACTGGCCTCACTGGATCACACGGGCCGCTCTACTCAGCTGTTGTCAAGTTATGTCAGCTCATGTCAAAAAGCTGGACTCTGAAATGCTTCATGTATAACTTCCTGCAAACCCCCCCATCCCTGCCCCCACTGCCCAGAACAGGACAGCAGACAACCGAAGACCACAAACAGAGCAAGAGACAGAACCAACATGGCTTCCAAAGACAACATAAAATATACTGGGACTTATACACTGTGTCATTATTCTTTTTCTTCATTGTTCCAGAAGAGAGACACCTATTTTTATTCACCTTAATGCTGATTTTCCCCCCATAGAATATCCATGGAGACTGTTGATGCTGTAATATGTTGATTTAATGTTAAAAAACTTGTTCCATACCCTGAAATTCAGTCTGGGTTTCTGCTTTCTCTTTGCTTTTAATGTAATGTTTCTAATATCGAAGTTTACCTGATCTTCGCTTTCACTGTCTTCAACTTCAAGTTTGATTATTATGTGCAACAAACTTTCATTTGTATTTTCATGTATTATTACTAGATGGCATAAGATGTTATTGAGAAGTTTTTGAAAGGGAAATTTTTGAGTTTTTCACTTGCAGAGTGGTGCTTACACCTAGGAAGAACAGGTGAATAGCCTAGCTGTTGACAGTTCAGTTCCCTGCAAAGGGAATTTAAATAATTAGGAGGAACGATCATGAGTCAAATGTCAAATGAGTGTCTAAAAACGTCCCCTTCCTATATGCATCATTGAACCTTAGCTCTTGTGGAGTTCATGTTCACAGCAGTGAATACCACCAAGGCTTATTTTTTAACTTACCTTTTTAATTTTATTATGTTTCTTTTGTATTTGATTTGCTGCTGTATGCTGTGTCCACCTGGCGGGAGACAGGTTTGCTATTACAATGTTTAAATACCGAGTCCCTTACCTGGATGTGAAAGGGAGGTTCTGGTGCAGTGACTCAGCAGGTAAGGCATTTCGGTGCGTCCCCTCAAGGCTGTGACTCCTGTCAGGATCTTCTATGAATGGCTCAAAGCTTTCAGTTTAGTAGAACATCAGTCTGCAGGCAAATTTCAAGCACCAAAATTCCAGCTGCCTCATAAGCAATGAGTCCCAATGCACTAATAGAGGGATGCTATACATGGGATTCAGATATAGCTGTAACATACAGTATCAGGCTTATGAGATATTCACAATGTCATCATCAGGCTTGTGAGATGTTCAGAATGTCGTCATGAGGCTTATGAGATGTTTGGAATGTCATCATGAGGCTAAGATGTTCTGAATGTCAGGTTTGTGCGACGTTTGGAATCCCATAATCAGACTTACATCTTCGTAATGGAATCATCAGGTTTATGAGATATTTGGAATGCCATCATCAGGCTTACTTGTTGTTTACAATGTCATTATGAGGCTTCTGAGATTTTTGGAATGTCATCATCAGGCTTGGTTGTTCAGAATGTCATCGTCAGGTTTACGAGATATTTGGAATGTCATCATCATGCTTACAAGTTCGAAATGTTAGGTGTATGAGATATCTGGAAAATAATCATGAGGTTTAGATGTTCGGAATGTCATCATCAATCCAACTTAGGGGGAAATTTGGGGGTTAGTGTTAGGATTAGCACTGCAGCCACCTGAAAAAATGCACACCGGTCCACTCAGACTGGTGTGGTACTGAGGTATCACCTACCGCATGGCTGTACTCATCCCTGAGGTGGTTTATCATGTGGCGGGTGCAGCAACACACTGTAATCAGCGTGTGCTCCTTACCACACCTAGTAATGTGGAAAGTTGAAAAACTGCAGTCTTGTGGAGATTTCACTAGATCCACTACAGAACACCACAGGCAACTCAAAATGCATAGAAGGATGCGATTTAGCATCCTGTCCGTCCTGGAAACGCTGAAAGTAGAATAAACTTCAATCTTGTGGAAATAACAAGACATCCACTTCAAAACAACACAGGCAACTCAAAATGCACCGTAGTACACGTGTGTCTGCATTCTATGAGTCTTGAAAATTCTGAAAGTAGAACAAATTTTCTTGTGGAAATTTCACTATCTCCACTCCAGGACACCACAGGCGACTCAAAATACCCAGCAGGATGCATTTCAGGATTGTACGAGTCCTAGTTATGTGGAAGGTTCATAGAACAGCAAACAGTATCTCCCACTTCAGAACACCACAGGTGAATCAAAATGCGGAGCAGGAGGCGGATCTCCCTTGTGTATGTTCTGGTACTGCGGATTTTTGAAAGAACTTCATTCTTGGTACGATTTCACTATCTCCATTTCAGAACACCATAGGCGACTCAAAATGCACAGTTTCACATGTTCAGCATTCTGCGCGTCCTCGTAACGAAGAAAGTTGAAAAATTTCAATTTTGTGGTGATATCAAGTCATCCGCCTCAGAACAACACAGCCGACACAAAATGCACAGTAGGAAGAGATTCCGTATTCTGTCCGTCCTGGAAATGCTGAAAAGTAGAATAAACTTCAGTCTTGTACAAATATCAAGAACACCACAGGCCACTTAAAATGCACAGTACAATGCATTTCAGGATTCTGCGATAGTCATAGTACAGTGGAAAGCTGACAAAATGTCAGCCATGATTCAAAATCAGTATCTGCACCTCAGAACATCACAAGCAAATCATAATGCAGAGTAGGTTGTGGTTCTCTGTTCTGTACGTCCTGGTAATTCAGAATGTTGAAAGAACTTCATTCTTGTTAAGATTTCACTATCCCCACTTCAGAACACCACAAGCAACTCAAAATGCACAGTAGGACATGTTTCATCATTCTGCACGTCCTGGTAACGAAGAAAGTTGAAAAATCTTGTGGAGATATCAAAATATCAAATTCAGAAGACCATAACCGACAGAAAATGCACCATAGGAAGTGGTTCCGTGCCCCATCTGCCACGGAAATGCTGAAAGTAGAATAAACTTCAATCTTGTGGAAATATCAAGACATCCACTTCAGAACACCACAGGCAGCTCAAAGTGCTCAGTACAACACATTTCAGGATTCTGAGAGTCCTAGAATTTGAAAAGTGTGGAAAGTTCAGTCGTAATTCAAAGTCAGTATCTCCACCTCAGAACACCACAGGCAACTCATAATGCAAAGTTTGATGCGTTTCAGCATCCTGGTAACGAATGTAGTTAAAAAGCTTCAATCTTGTGGAGATAAAGACATCCACTTCAGAATACAGGTGACACAAAATGCACAGTATTTGCCATTAGGGTTACCATGCTGATATTCAGAACCACTTGGTTGACCAGGAAGTTGGCTAAGCAAATCCTTTTTGAGGTGCCTGTGTTTTTCTGTAGTGAAATCTCCACAAGATTGAAGGTTTTTCAACTTTCCACATTACCAAGACACACTAAATGCAAAAAGGCATCCAACTGTGCATTTTGAGTCATCTGTAGGTTCTGAAGTGCACTTTTCAGATGGTATAAGACTTGTTTGAAAATTATGGGAAAGTTCTGAGATATGTCTTGTCAAACTTAGCTCATATACACAATATAGCATGGATTTCAAAGTGCATCTTCAAAAAAAATGGTAGAGTAAAAAGTTATACAAATTTAGTCTGGAAATAGCTTGGGACAATGCCTTTCAGCTGGTATAAGACATGTTTGTACATCATGGGACAATTTTGAGATTTATCCTGTCAAACTTGGCACATATAAGCAAATGCAGATAAAACCATGGATTTCAAAGTTTCATTTTCTTGAAAATGGCACAGCAAAAGTTGACCCAATTTTGTCCGTAAATCACTTGGGACCATGCCTTTCACGTAGGATAAAACTTTATACATTATGGAAAAATTCTGAAATTTATCCCATCAAGCTTGGCTCATATAACACAATGTAACCAATTTCATCATCTTGAAAATGGTATAGTAAAAGTTAACCAAATTGGCAATAGCCTTAACCTTGCCTTTCTGATGGTATTAGACTTTTTTTTATAGATTATGGGAAAATTCTGAGATATGGCCTGTCAGACTTAGCTCATATAAGCAAATGTATATATCACGGATTTCAAAGTGCTTTTTCTTGAAAATTGTATAGTAAAAGTGTCATGACCTGCTCGTTCAATCCTCTTGTGTGCCACCCCCCCTTTTTACCGCGTGTGGAATCCCGATGTTTTTCAGCTGTGTCTAGTTGTTATTAATTGATTTGGTGTCTTTAGTATTTCCTTGTCTATATCACCCCTGTCCGCTCATTGACGTTTTGCTAATAAATCCCTGTTTACCCGATTTCACGATTTTGTGCTGCTTTCCCGGACGCAGTCCCTGACAGAATGACCAGACCAAAAGAGAAGACACCTCCCCTCAGCGAGGCGGAACACTTCAATCTGCTTGACGAGGTAGTTTACTGGCTCGGACAGCCCGAGGTAACGGAGGACCCCGTGGCGCGAGACGACATTTTACGGTCCCTTCCGTGGATCCACACCTCGTGGAGGAGGTATGAATAAATTTGACCCAGCTGAAAGGCGTCCTCCGTTGCTGTGCGAGCCGGCGGACCTCGCAGCGCCAGCTCGTAGGAAAAAGAAGCGGAGAAAGAGACGGGAGGATGTGATGGCCATTTCCCTAGAGGCCGTCTCAATCTCCGCTATTTCCCCTACGGCATGCCGGGAGGAGCCCAGCCCGGCGGTGTCTACGCCCGACACCTGGCTGCCTGCTGGTGCTTCGCCTGCTGCTGCTTTGCCTGCGTGCGAGGCCAGTCTTCCTGCTGTTTCGCCTGTGCGCGAGGCCCGTCTGCCAGCTACTTCACCGGCGTGTGAGGCCCGTCTGCCTGCTGCTTCTCCAGCCCCCGTGGTTGATGCTTCGCTTCCCGTGGTTCCTGCTGAGGTGCCTGATCTGCCCCTGGAGGTTCCAACTGAGGTACCTGATCTGCCCCCAGAGGTTCCTGACCCTACTCCCAGCTCCCATGGCCCCAGACCCTGTCCCCAAGGAGGTCCCTGACTGCCAGACCACCGCTCCTCCCTCCATAGTGGAGTTGGAGGAGGAGCTTGAGTGGGATCCCTTGGGGATTTCCCTGACTGCCCCTGTGCACCTCTCATGTGGGTTACCCCATCCACCACTACAATGTGGCAGATCCCTGCCAGGACCCTGGCTTTCTGTGTCCTGAAAAGGGAGAGGACATCTGCACAGGGGTCGGGTCTCGCCCACCCTGCCCCCTGGCTCACCTGCGGGTCCTCCGGCTTTGGCTTGGCAGTTGCCTGTGGTTCCCCTGGCTCCTGCTCGGCAGTGGCCTGCGGGTCCTCCTGCAGTGCCTCACTGGGCGGCTGCGGTCCCGCCTCCGACGCCTTGTCAGTCGCCTGTGCCTTTGCCTGCCGTGGCTTCTGCTCCCTTCTCGCCTCCTCCAGTGTCCCCTTCACCTTCCTCCTCGCGTCCTTCGTCAGTCCCTTCACCTTCCTCCTCGCCTCCTTCAGCATCCCCTCCAGCTCCTGCCTCACAGTCGCGGAGGGTCCCGCCTGTTCCTGCCTCTTGGATGCCTGCTGCCCCTGCAGCTCCCGCCTTCTGCCTGCCGGGGTTCCCTCCGGCTCCCTGCTTCCCCCCGCCCTTTGCTTCCTTGCCCCCTGTGTTAGCTCCTCATCTGTTTGCTCCGCCCTTGTTCCCTCCTGGCCCCTTTTTTCCTCCTGTTGGTTTGTCTCCTGGTGTTGTTACTTCGTTTTCCCCCTCCTTGGGTTCTGTGTTTCCATCCTTGGTGCCTCTGTGTCTGTCTGCGTTTCCTGTGATATGTCGGCTGATGTTTTGGTTGCTGTCCTTGTGCCTGTTCTGTGTGTCAGTGCTGTTTCCCGTGTTGAGTTGATGTTCTTGGTTTTGTTTCCCCAGGTCCTGTCCTCTGTTGTCCCCGGTTCTCTTCCCTCCGGTCCTTTAGGCGCGCCCGGTGTGCGCGCCCTTGGGGGGGGGGGGGGGGTTCTGTCATGACCTGCTCATTCGATCCTCTTGTGTGCCATGCCCCCTTTTTACTGCATGTGGAATCCTGATGTTTTTCAGCTGTGTCTAGTTGTTGTTAATTGATTTGGTGTATTTAGTGTTTCCTTGTCTATCTCACCCCTGTCCAGTCATTGACGTTTCGGCTTGCATTATGTCCTGTGGTTCTGTCTTGGCTAATAAATCCCCGTTTACCTGATTTCACAGTTTTGTGCTGCTTTCCCAGATGCAGTCCCTGACAAAAGGTCAACCAAATTTTGCCTCGAGCCTAGGACCTTGCCTTTCAGAAGGTATGAGCTGTTTATAGATTATTGTAAAATTCTCAGAAATGGCTTGTCAAACGTGTTTCATAACACAAAATTACATGGATTTCACATTATTTTCTTGGAAATTGTACAGTAAAAGTTGACCAAATTTTGTCTGGAAATAGCCTAAGTCTAGGACCACATGGTTCAGAAAAAATATTAATCACGATTTTCTGTAACTATTTTATTCCCCCTCAAATTTAAATCTTTATTCCACTCATTAAACTGCAAAAGGAAAAACAACAAAACATGATTGTGCCAAATATATGCTTGATCCAGGACCAGCAACTTCTGACAACAGAAAGGAAACACTCAATTGGGCATTCAGTTAGGGTAACCAAAAAATATATATGTATATTAATAATGTATGCATGGACAAATGAAGTGACCCAAGCTTTAACTGTGATCTGGTCGGAAGAACCAGAGATCAGGATAGAATAAAAAGAAATAAAATATTTAGCATAATATAATAGGACAGCATGGTATAGGAAATTTTCTAGTATTGCAATGTGATTTTGTTGTAATAAATATTGTGAGATATGGGAATATATATATATAAAGGAGTTCAACATAAATTTCTCAGAAACCCATCTAGGAGTTATTTAAACAGCAAGGATGAAAATTATTATGATTTTCTCGGAGAACGCACGCACCGCTCATGCAAAAGCAGCATAAACTTTAATTTTTAAACATATAGCCTACTTGATAATCTTGAAAACGAATAAAAATGAAAATCATAATTTTTTTTTTCCTATGAGAGAGGACGGGTTTTAGTGAAACCTGAACTCCATGACCGTACCAAACTGAAGGTAAGAAAAAGCCTGACTTAAATCTAGCTGACTGGCAAAGTATGAATTGCATGCGCATAAAATGCGATGTTGGTATTAATATCGCACATCATCCAGCCCTATAATATACTACAGCCATTTTTCAATTTCAGTACAAAATAACCCGCCTCGACTTGTGATGTCATTCGGCGGCGATACCAGTTTTTACACTGGTGGAAAACCAACACCTTGAAGTACTATATTTTTGGTACTTTCTTAAAGTACCAAAAGTAAGGTACCTTGTGCGGTGGGAAAGCACCCTTTAGAGAGAATGTACAACTATGGGATGGCTCTTTGGGGAAAAGTCGGAGTGCTTGTTTTGATCCAGCTGATGTAATACAATGCAGAACCATTGTAATTTAGAAATGAGATTGCTTATATACGTATGTGAATCGAGATCGCGTTGTCTTACGATAATTGTACAGCCATACCTAGGACCTTGTCTTTCAGGGGGTATTAGACTTTTATTATACATTAAAGTAAGAAATTTACTGTAGTTAAGTACATCCTGTACTTCGTACATACGAGTAAAAATCGCCCTGTGGCTACTGGATCTGTACAGCCTACCCGATCTGTTCCTTCTGGATCCAGTTCATCTACAGCGTATATGTGCGGATGTGTGTGCTGCTCCCCATTTACGGACCATTTACAGCAGCCCCCAATATATGACAACGCATGTGTGAGAACGCGTCTATGCTAAAAGTAAAGTAATAGGCCTAATCAATCACCAATATAATTACTATATAACATTTCATTAAAAGTAAAGCATTCTGCTACAGGGCCCCTATATTGTGGATGGTTTATCAGCCTATGTTAGGGATGCCGAATTGGTCTCAGTCTTTAAATCTTGACTGAAGACCTATTACTTCAGCTTAGCCTACCCACAACTTAACACATAGCCCACTGTAACTATAGCTGCTGGTACTGCTTTACATGCCATTGTTATCTACTATACTTGTCCATTAATGTGTCTAAGAAACGGTGCCGTCACCACTTTTTCCAAGGAATTAGAGGAAGTTTTTTTTTTTTAATTCACAAGATGACGGATTTGTTAATCTTTCAATAATAAAAAATGTTTTCCCATATCAAGCATGAAATCGTTATTAAAATCATCATTTATTTATTTGTTCATTTGCTTATTTAAAACACGGAATCCTTGTTTTAAACCACCCTGGCAGGGATAATATGTACACTATGTGAAATAAATATCGCAAATCTAATATTTTTCGACTAGTACATGTCTTTCTTTGGAAACCATGCATTTAAAAAGTGTCATTTAAAAATCGGTATTTCTTTTTCCATTCTTGGAGTATTAATTTTGAAAAATGAATTTTACACATCAATTACGCTGATTTTATTAGTCCACAAAACAAGAATGTTACCAACATTAATTTATGGAGCATTTCACTGTCTTTCCATCATTAAAAAATGTCCCCATTACATATTTAAAAAACTGAATAAAAGAATTGCTAGAAGTGACACGCATTATGTTCTTATAAGTACAGTTAATTTAAGTGTATCTTTTAGCGTGAAACTAGCAGATCTCTCTCGAATTATGACACGGTCTGTCTAAATTGGGCGGTTACAGAATATTCCGGGTCATAGGGAGTTAGGAGCCTATCCCGGAGGCTACAGGAACAAGGCAGGGAACGACCCAGGACAAGGCACTCTCCCATCGCAGGGCACTTTTTTTTTTTTTTTTTTTTTTTTGGGTGGGGGTGGGGGGGGGGGGGTGGGTGGGGGGGGGGGGGGGGGGGGGGGG
>JAODLD010000030.1:766260-777155 GCA_026781065.1 Mormyrops boulengeri | reverse complement strand
CCCCCCCCCCCCCCCCCCCCCCCCCCCCCCGCCCCCCCCCCCCCCCCCCCCCGCCCCCCCCCCCCCCCCCCCCCCCCACAGCCTGTCTGTGTTGGGCATCAGGCAACTTGTAAGGCATCACCGCACACTGGCTCCCGACCTGACCCAGCCTGACTGCCTTCAGCCATGCCAGGACTGCTCCCAACTCACAGAAATATGCCATATGCATCAAGTCTTTGTTTCTGTAGCTGAATGTGTGCACAGCCAGGTTTGTCATGTTGAACCAATGTGGTAAACAGCTCTGCCAGCTCACTCATCTGATCAAGAGATCAGAATAAAACCCCAAGCAATCAGCGTGAAAGTTTTCATAGTACAATCGCACCTGTCAGCGACCTTGGACATTTTCATACAGTGTCTGTCCAGCTGAGTGTTGAGGAATGATATCTGCAGGGGATTAAAAAAGCATTAAAAGAACCTGGTTACAGAGAAACAGCTTATTGGCTGAAAATGAACATGTGACCAGGAGCGTGTAAGCTCAGGTACCTCCTTCTGCACATCTTCTTTGGTTGCCTTCCTGATGGGCTGGGACGGCATGTGGACTGGGCTGT
This sequence comes from Mormyrops boulengeri, assembly GCA_026781065.1. Classification (NCBI taxonomy): domain Eukaryota; kingdom Metazoa; phylum Chordata; class Actinopteri; order Osteoglossiformes; family Mormyridae; genus Mormyrops; species Mormyrops boulengeri. The sequence goes on along the minus strand of JAODLD010000030.1, from coordinate 776,568 downwards.
GAGTCGGTGTGTCGTCCGTCACCCCGTACACTGACTGCCAACACCGTGTGGGACACATCCGTTAGATACCCAGGCCTCACCTCTCCGCCCATCAGGGTATACGTCTCGTTCGCACCTCCCAGACCTTACCTTCTTTACCTTCTGTGGGTTCTTCTCACGCCGGCACTTGCGGATGTCCATCTCAGTGGTATTTACACAGCCTGGCTGTGAGGGAGTCATGCGATCAGGTCCCATGATGTCAACATGGCCAACAGTACAGGTGTCCTCTTGGGTCTTAAAACCCCAAGGCCACTGCCTTCCCCGGGGCCTATGTCCCACTCACCACTGGCCGATGCACGTCCCAGAATGCCCTCTCCTGACTGTCAAGGATCTTCCTCTCTGTTTTGTCCTTCTTCCTGTCAATTCTGGGTAAACCGATGATGTCATTTCAGTAGTAATGTGAGCCTTTCAGCACTGCTCACAGCTTCACAGAAGCATCCTGTTCCCTACCTCAGAGAACTCCTCATTCTTACATAACTGACGTACTCCAACGATTTTTTTTCATGCCACTCTGTCTTTCCCACTGCTTGCCGATTTAATGGTTTGTTTTGCTAATCGTTTTGCTAATCTCTAGCTATTATCTTATCATTCCCACGGCATTGCATAGGAGAGGATCTGTGAATTTTGTGGTGCTCTTATATTGACCTGCCACTAGATGGGGCTGTGTAATGGGAGCTAATTTTTTGTCAGGTGTCTACAGTAGAAAAAGATAGAAATGGATGACGAGCGAGAGCTGGACTTCAGTGAAATTTTTATCTTTGAGCGATTCAGGTTCTCAAAGAGACAAGCAACAGCATCGGACTGGTGATTCACCTTAACTGTTTCAACTGTTCAACAATTCAACTGTTTTATTAAATAACAGTAACACTGGTTTTGAGCTCAGAATGCCCCCCCGGCAGACTCTCTGACAATACCCTCCGCTGTCCCACAACCCCCAGACACTTACTTGACCTGGGCTTCTGCCTGCATGAAGATGAACTCCCATTTCCTCGCGAAGGCCCTCTGCAACCGGGCCAAGTTCTCCTGCAGGTTGAGACAAAAACTGCGCTCTGAGCTCAGACGTAGCCGAGCCGCGGACAGCACAGGGACCCAAAGAGCTGTGGGTCCCACCTCGGGGGGTGGAGGGGGCTCAGTGCCCCCAGCAGGGGGTCAGTTCGGGATGTATGCGCTATGGCCAAGCCTACTGTGTAAATAGGCCACAGGGTATGAGGACAGCAGGGGCCGAAAACCGGCCTGGTTTCTAACCGTCTATAAGTGTATAATAAATAATGGATGTCAGTCTTTCAGCTCTTACTGTGGAAGCTCCATCCTCTGTAGGCAGCTTGTGCTGCACCGCAGAGAGGCTTTCACTGGGCCTCCACCAAGGAGACCCGGATTAAAGCTGAGCAGCCTGAGGAGCGTGACCCCCACCCGCCCCCCATTCCCACTACACCCCTGGGCCTGAGGAGGGCTCACCGCCTCATAGTCGGCCAGCTCCAGCCGGGCTTTGTTCTGCATGGTCCTCTTGCAGAGGTAAATGGCTGGTGGTGGAGAAAACAGGAGATTGAGTGAGAAAGGCCAATCCCCCCCCAGGAAGAAACGTGTATTTCCTGATGGGGGTTGGGGGGAACCACACAGCACCATGAGGCGAAGTACAGCAGAAGGATGGAGCGCTGTCCTTACCGTAATCTGTGTTCTCTGGCTCCCAGCAGTTGGAGGGCCAGAAATATGGGGCCTGAAGAGCATAAGGGGGGGGGGTATCTGTGAAAACTGTCACACATGGTGCTTAGAGGTCCTCATCCATAACAGAGGAGGGGACCGATGACAGCAGAATGACAGGAGGCACCGGAGTGGGCCTGCAGTCTGCCCCCTAATGTCAGCAAGGTACCTCTGCATGCAGCTGGCTGCTCGAACCAACTGTATCACCAGTAATGCCGTGTGATACCACCAACTGCCACTGCCATTCACCAGCCTCCATGGCACCACCCAGTGGGATGTGATGGCGGCTGAGAATAACAGCCACCAGTGATTGTCATTCAGCCCAGCCACGTCCGTAAAAAACGTCAAAGCCCAGCATCGTAAATCTGCTCTCATCACCGCCTAGGAGGGTAATCTCTCAACACCAATTTTCTGGTAAGAGTGACCTTGCCGATGCCCCTCCCCCCACTGGTACATCGTGCCCCAGTCAATTGCACAAAAGGTCATGGTGGCCTGCTATAGGAAGAGACATCCTCGCTGCTTTTTCTGCCCTTTGATTGGCCAGGCAAGGTTCACAGAGACATAGTCCCTCCCCCACACCCCATCAGGGCGTTACACTCACACTACACGCCTTTGTTCTTAAATTACAGAAACTCAATGAAAAGCGGATGTAGCCCGACTCTTTCACCACTGAGTATTGATTTGATGAGATCAAGGCATCTGTGGCCGAGGAATGTCAAGAATGGGATAGTGGTGCTCTGGCGCCTGTCCCACTCCCTCCGACTATTCCCTGTTTTTGTATCTCACTGTCACTGGACACCGTGGTTTTTCTTGACTAATGATGAGGTTGATTGATCAATCAAAACCCATAACAATGGCGTTGGGCTTTGCACTTTATCAGCACTGGGCAGTAACCCTTTACATTCTTGTGCTTAGGGCCACACAGACACCTATCCCGGCGTTGCCTCCAAACTCTACGATGACTTGACTTAGCATGTTAATTGTGAGGATTGATCAGCGACCTGGGGCTCCATTGCAGCTCAGAAGGATCCCACTAATTTTGCTTGGGGACATTAAAAGCAGAATACTATCTTATTTCTCACTCCACGCTAAGCACAGTGGGATGCATTCAGTGAATGCCGGCCTTCCTACAACGCAATTTATTTTTAACCAAGTGCAAACATCTCTGTTTCTGTGATTTTTTTCTGACAGCTGGGGTGTGGGATGGACCCATATGTTTAAGCGGGCCGCTGACGTCCACCTGTTGTGCATCGGAAATGGCGGCAAACAATTTTTAGCCCCATTGCATTTCTGGACGGTGCCCACACGTTTCCCCTGCCCCTCTGAAAACGGTGATCAAATCACTCAGGGAAGATATTTTACTATGAATTAAATTACCATGTTATGAATAAATCATAACAGGCAGGGCTGACATACCTGTCTGGTTTCATCATCCAGCTGGTGCTACTGTTGAGAGCCACTGATATGAACATTCATTTATCATTCCCATGCTAACGCTAAGGTAAGCTAACGCTAAGGTAAGCTAATGTTGATGCCCTCCCAGAGACTAATTCATAACAGTCACAGACCAAACGAGAGTAGGAGGATTCTTGCTACTTGTTGTCACGGTAGATAACTGCGGTACCCATCGCTCATTTCCTACTCGCTGCCTGACAAGTGGCTTTGCTAACCTGGAAGCGGTAGAATGTCCCATCATCCTTCAACGTGAGCACATGGTCGGAGATGGGAAAGATGTAGCCCTGGGCGGCTATGAGGCTTCCGAGATGAATCGCTTCAGCTGCGGAGGAAGATGGCACCTCATCAAACAAATGCAAAACGCCGACACGGGTCTGTGTACAGCAAGTCGGATCCATGGCTGAATGACTCAACCCAAAGGTACCGGCTACCTCAAGCAGCACAATCCTTCCAGTCTGTGGTTTTTGAACCTTCATACCTGGATCGTCAATGGAGAGATTCTTCATTAACCACTGGATGATCTCTGTACCTGTCATTAATGAGAGAAAGGAATGGCGAACGCAGAGAAAATGTTATAAGAAAAGGTCACATAGGTCAGGGATGTAAGCTGATCTTGAGATAACCATAGCACTCAGGCATGCAATGAGTTACCCTTGGTAAAGCCATTACGAAGCATGCACTGGGGCGAGAGAGCTCATATTTTTACAATCCAGAACTTGCCTGCATTTTTCCACTTTACACCTAATCTGAGCACAATTAATTAATTAAAGTCTCGTTATTACACATGGTGGTTAAATGAACATTTGTGTTTTTTTTTAAAAATACATGTCTGTTTGAGTAATTAAGTGACGGCTGATTTTAGTTGGCTCTAAACGTTCCACGCTGCTGTCTGCATTACCGGTTGTGCTCTTGTGTTCCTCACCGACGAGCTTACCACCTCAAAAACAGAACAGTCACTAAATTTTAGAGAGGAAGGGGAGGTGATGGAGGAATGGAGAGGAATGATGGCTGGCATTAGGGTGCTAAAAGGAGAGCAGAAAAGCCACCTGCTCTCTCTGCAGTAATGGCACTCTCTCACACTAACCATTCACTCCATAATCCCGCAACAAACAAGGTTCTCGCTTAGGCATAATCACTGAGGTGTATCCCAATGAGCCATTTCACTGCGGCCGTATCGATTGCCCCCCCACCCCTCGTGCTGTACTCATTTCAGAAAAGGACTCTGGAAAAAGGGCCACCTTCTCACTTGGTGTACCTTCTCACATCATTTGACCCATTTTTAATGTCAGATGGCCGGCCCTCTGTGTTATTATGCTATTGGCAGCAGTAGGAATGAGACTCATGCCGCTTGGTGTGATGTTTAAAAAGCTGCGATTAAAACCACACCATCTTTTCACCTTTTTTTTTTTAAATCTTGCCTCAGGCACTCCCTAGTGTGAACATATTCTGTTTGCAGTACAGGCGGGGTGATTCATTTGTACTGGACATATGAGCTATAAAAATGCATTTGTATTAATGCCGTGTTTTGCTTTTGTTGTTGCGATTATGGAAAGTGATGCCCCCTCTGGGTGGATAGGGGAGTCACACCTCAGGTCTGTGGGTCAAGCTGGCTGCAGGTGGAGCTCACCTGTGACTACGCTGGGGATCTTGGACAGGAAGCTCTTGACCGTGCGGATGGCCACACCCATTTCCTCGTCCTGGAGACGTTTCACCACATCTTCGATCTGTGGGGGGGACACTAGGGTCATTCCCATTGTGGTCAGGGACTCACAGAGGATGGAAAAGGGAAAGCTGCCCGGTTCTGGCTAGTTCTTGGTACGCTGCTCGTCAGACGCTGTGCCGCTGGTTGCCAAGGCTGCTGCACGCGTGTGGGAAGCGAGATTTCTGTCATTTCAGACGCAGTTTACATGTAAACACAAACACTGAGTCCAACAATATCAGGGGCGCAACTGAACCACAAATCCTCCCGCACAAGATGGTAGACGCAGCATTAACATTAAGAACTGATTCAGTTCTGATTATATAACACCATTCCTCCCTCCAAATCTTCTATGATCTCCACATCATCACATTGTTCATATCTTCTCAAAGTAAGTGGAAGAGAAATATCTAGCATCTGTTTACCTTCAGGCTAAAGGAATAGAGATGCGTAAGTTCATATTAGAAAGGCAGTTGATTATCACTGAAGAAGCAATCCCCGACCCCCCAGCACTGCTGTATGCAGATCACAGCATGTCACTGGAGACAGAGTGCACCTCACTCCCCAGCGATGACGCAGGGCTGGTCCAGCTCATTACACTAAAGAGAATACCTCTCTGGTACTGGGGGGGGGGGTCGAGACCCCACCAAAGGTCGGAGGCCTTTCCCGCACTGGGACTTGCCCACACTCACCACCAAACCGCATCAGCACTCAGCAGTTGCTGAGGCGACGGGGAGAGAGCGAGGTAGCCATCGGAAGGACTCGACTGCAGTGGGGGGTGTGGCCTAAAATAAGAGGAGGGAAGGAGGGATGCATGGAATGTGATTAATCCCCCTCCCAAAAACAAGGCTGCATTCTCCAGTGCAGCAGGATGAGTTAAGTGGCTGGCGCCCCCTGTCCCCCAGGAGGCGTGCACTTGCCTTTTCATGTGGATAAAGCCCCCCCCCGCCCTCACAAATCCACGGGAGGCGATGCCATTGCTCAGCAGAAGTTTAAACCTGAAATCAATACAGATGAGAAGCTAACATGATCCGGATAAAGTGGCCGCTGGAATTCCAACCAGGGTATGTGCTGTAAGCAGGAATAGTCATCAGAGATTGGCTGAATTTGTTATGAGGGCTGCTGTGGGGGTGGTCGGGGGACACTTCTCAACAATGCTGTTTGCTCCTCAGAAACATCACGCTGCATAATTAAACGCTACACAAGGGGCGGACCCTTTCCAAACAGCATGGTCATTACCTGAGCTGGGCTGCCCTTTGCCCTTGTGTTCATAACAAATACATCAGTTAAATCACCTGAATTATAAACCTGCCGACTGACGTTATTGCATTTTTTTCCCATTGACGTAAATTAACTACACAGCACAGCTTAAGTGTTTAGGAGAGCGGGCGGCCTGCTCGTTAATCTCATCCATCACACTGTAATAGATTTTCAGATATTTTGATGCAGTGCCCAATCGCCACACACACGCATGCGCCATATGTACTCACACTGGCTGCATACGCTGACTCCAAGTAGGTATCAGCAGGTAAAAATTGGCCCATTTTACACTTAATAAGTCATAATGTTTTGTTTTGATACTAAAGGCAGAATAATTTCAGGTCTTTAATGGTTTTGGAGATGGTTATTGGTCTTTCCCTGACCTCATTTTCATTTTCACTTTTGTACAGTTAAATGTGGGGCTTTGTTACAAAGCTTTATTTCGGTACCTAGTTTAGTGGCTTTTCTGTTGGCTTGTATGAGAAAATTGAGGATGAAATTGACCAATATTTTTGTCGACCTGCTGAAAAATTGTTGCATTTCAATGGTTAATTTCAGTGCAGTTTTTGAAAGAAATGACAACAAGGCAGAGGTTGGCAAAAGAGTAAGAAATGTCCTTTATTTTCATGGAAGAAATAAATGTGACATTTCTGGAAGAGTAATAAATTGAATCTGAAGCATTTTGGGCCAGTTTTTGCGTTTTCCTCCAGTCAATGTTGGTATCAACTCCAAGGTGGTCTGGCCTGCAACATCTTATTGGGATAATACACTCTTTACATCATCGCAGAGGTACCCCAACACACTGTCACAAGTTAAAGGGCAGCCTTATACGCAAACCCACAGCCACAGCAAGACGGCACAGAACAGCCACCAGAACAATATCCCATGCAGCAGAATTAATCCCACCATGCCTCAGCGGAGCCTCCCTAGCGGGTGTGTTTAAATCGACCTCTACGGGGGGTGATGTGCTCTTTTTCACGGCTGTTAAATGAAAGCAGCGGGCACCTTGCTTAAGGTACCAATAAAGGTCTGCTGGGCAGAACATTTCAGGTAAGAATGGAGCTGTAACAGACATTTAACCCCAAGGAGCACCGGGCGGTGGGAAGACGGGAGCGGGCCCAAAGCGGACCGAGTGCAAGGAGCACCGAGCGGTGGGATGACGGGAGCAGGCCCAAAGCGGACTGGGAGCAAGGAGCACCGGGCATGGAGATGCAGGCATCCCTAAGGAAACACTCCCAGGAATAACAAAGGCCTCGTCACTCTGGAGAAACGCAAGGGTGACACCATGTTGAATGGCAATGGAAGCAGGAAGAAGTGAATGGAAGTCTGGGCACAGAGGTGCAAACGCGGCTCAGTGCTGCCAAGGGTGGGGGGGCTTGAGATTAAACCCAATGTGTGCTGTCACAACTCACCCCCCCCCCCCACCAGACAAAAGCCTGCCTAATGTCAGGGTCTCCGTAGCTCAGAGACTAAACTTCTGGGCTACAGTTACACAAGAAAACAGCCACCATCAGCACCACAATGGCACAAAAGTGATGAAAAACCTGACATTTTAAAAATTAAAACCTAACACTCCCCACTTCCCACTCCCCACTTCCCACTCCCCGCTTCCCTGTAGTCTGAAGGTCATATCGAAGAGGTGAGAGCACTGCTCCTGGTTTCTGTGCCATAAACTTTTTTGTGTGTTTGTCATTCCTCCCTAAATAATTGAACATGGCCATGTTCCTCATATGACAATGGAAGTAGAGAGGAGGTATGGAGTTGATGGTGCTGGTGTATAGTGGGAATTGTGTGTCAGTGAGATGGATTAACCCAGATTCTGAAGCATTCTGACCCTGGCTTGCCATTGCTTTTGATACCATAATGCAACTTTCTGTTGCGCTCAAATCAGCCTGACACACCTGCCACCTATGTTATCCATCAGACTGAGCAAAAACAAATGGACGTTTCGATCCTTCACTTACAGTAGGGGCTGAAAAAGAGAATTCCATCTTTCTATCATAAACTGTTCAATGTCCTGTCTGACTAAGAGAGGGACTGGGCAGATTTGTAAGGTATTAAATATAAATAGTATTAAATGTAAAAGAAATTCTCCAGCCAGTCGTGTTTCTCAGTGGTGGTAAAGATCAGAGCTGGTAAAAAAAAAAAAAAAGCTAAGTAGGTCTGGTACTGAGGGTACGCCCTGAAAACGGGGGCGGGGGGAGGCAGAACTCTTTAGGGGATTGACACAGGTTCTAAAGTGCCCTCCGAACCGGCACGGCCCCTATGGGCCACGTTTCAGGCCACAGAGAAAAGTGTTTCCACAGTCATGCCCACCACAGACTGCTGTGGCCACTGCGTCAAAGCACAGAGTCTGCCTTTTATGTGTGCCTAATGCGTCCTGATTCCACTCTCCGTAAGCGTTGTTTTGATGGACCCTGATTAACGGGGATGCTGAAGAACAGTGCTCGCCACAACAGGAAGACGCCACGCTACGTTTCCAAGGTAACAGAGACAGCGAGGTCTGGGGAAAGGCTCAGACCAAAGCCCTCTGCCAATCACGCACTTCAGCTCTGATTACGGTATGGCTGGGGGTGAGGAATCAAGAGGAACACTCCAGCCCCATGTAGGGTGGCTTGTCCTGAAGAGCGATGCCCTGGGGGAGGGGAGGATTCACTTCTACCTGGAGGCTGCTAAAGGAGCTGATGAGTGCCCTCCACGTCTCCAGGCCACACTCATGCCCGAGTTGCCTCCACGTCTGCAAGGAGACACACCCCTTCATAATTTTACAATTTCAAAAATAGCCCATTATCTCCGGGGAGGTTCTCAGTGGCGCAGCCAAGGTGGGGGCCGAGTGTGTTTCCAGCACACTATAAGTGGTTTCAAGAGGGCTGCTTGCAGCTGATAAGCACCCCCCTCCCCAGCATGCTTCTGTATGCAGTAATCACGCTAAGAGGTGCTGCACTTGGACAGGCTTTGTCAGGCTCCACTGCTACCACGCCCAGTTGGACCCGAGTTGGGCGAGCGCTTGGGCGCACTGGTGCCGTAAGATGACCAGCACCCCCCGGCACCATGGGAACACCCACTACACCATCCTTGGCCCACCCCCAACAGCGCACCACCAGGGCTGGGATGATGCTCCCTAACAAAGCCAGACTCTGGTGCCAAACTGACCTGACCGCCTTATGATTACAGAATCTCTGGTACAGGACTGTTCATTGGGTGCACTGGCAGGGTGCATGCAGGGGTAGGACTGACCCCAGCTGAAAGATGATTGGCCCCTGAAGTGCACCTTCCCCTGTCATTCAGCAGCTCAAAACAGATCATTGGTTAATGGTAAAATGCTAGAATCTCCTCTGGAACCTCTAGGGTGGCCATGGCAGTGCCTGAATGGATTTTTCAGGTTCCTTTCCTCCGGCAGTTGTACCACAAATCCAGGCTGTCGCACTTCGTAAAAAAAACAGGGTCTCAATCACCTTTGCCTGGTTAAACAAAAGGAAAATCTGCTTCTTGTGTTGGGATGACACGCTCCTGGAGGAGCCGTGCTTAGTAACGCTTGCTGTGGGACTGTGAAGTAGGGCAGGCCAGAAGGAGGCACCTGCAAATGTGGGAAAGCCTCCACCCCAGGGACCGGCTCATGAGGCTGCGCATGACACAATTAAAAAAACCACCACTACTGGAGAACTGTGGTCAAAACAGGGCGATTCCAGAATAATTCACCACACATGGAACAGGGCGTTTCAGTACCATTTTAGTAGGCACTGGTGAATATGACGCGAGGTTGGGTAGAGGGTGAGTTCAGCTGGAATTGTAGCGCTAGATTCCTTGCTGACAGGTAGCGTTTCAGGAGGGAAGCAGAGAGAAACGGTACGCGAATCCCCAGCACTAAGCTGCAACATGTTTTAAACATTTCATTTACACAGTTACACCCCTGAGGGTTGCTAACACGCCACAGTGGAGCCACGTTTTACATCAATCATAAAATTCCCACAATGCTACCATCTTAAAGGCCACCGTTTCTACAGGGGGGGGTTACCCTAGGATATGCACACATCGCTCCTTGCTTAAAACACTGCTTGTTTAAAACAGAGATGGGCTTACAGAGGTCTCCAGCATTTATTTTAATTAAAAATAGCACAGTAGGGGGCGCAGTAGTGAAGGGTACATCAAATAATCTA
>JAODLD010000030.1:748019-760018 GCA_026781065.1 Mormyrops boulengeri | reverse complement strand
CCCCCCCCCCCCCCCCCCCCCCCCCCCCCCCCCCCCCCCCCCCCCCCCCCCCCCCCCCCCCCCCCCCGCGCCGCCGCCACATATCTCCCAGTAGCACCGAGAAGATAACAGCTTGTTTGAATGCATCTCTCCAGCAGCATAAGCCTCGAACGAGCATCACGGCGTAACGGTTCTGCTGCCAGTCCCCAAGTGGCCAGCCGCCCAGCGGGCTGGCGGCGCCGATCGGGCATGCCTCAGCGCACTGCTCTTCTGGTTGGTCTTCCCCTGTCCCAGATATGCTGGCCCAGCTCGCTACGGGCTTCCCCGAGTGGCCTTCGTGTTCACAGCCCATGGGTTTGAGCATCTATTTCCAGAGCGGACGACAGTTCAGGGGACAGCTATTGCCCACACTAATAAGAAAAACTAACAGAAAAGACCATTAGGGTGACCCCAGAACACCTGCAGAAAACACCAGCAAACCTGGAACAACCAACATCCTCCATATTGGAGCTACACTGCTTTTGGTGACACTAATTAGCCTTTGTAATCTGCCCCTAATCAAAAGGGATTAAGATCCTGACAATGTAGGAAGGATCCTAAGGATCTGCCCCATTCCAAGCTCATGAGGGTCTTGGAGGTCCTACACTGATCTTGGTCCTGGAGTGATCCCAATCTGTCAATATCTACACCCCTTCCCCCCAGATATGCCTGACAACACAATATATTCCACCGAACACAGAGCCTCTGCCCCCCCCTCCCCGATGCCCCCACTGCTGCTTAGAGGTGCTTTCAAGGCACAGCTCTGGTTCCCACAGAACTGAAAGCGTCAGCTGCTCCTGCACACATGGCCGGGCCCCAGTCACAGCCTGTGAAGGTCCTACAGTCAGCATCCGTGCCCGTTAGCGCTGTGACAGCCTGCAGTGCGCGTTCGCATGCCAGTCAACCCAACTCGCCTTTCCAAGAACACAAACTACTGGCAGGCAGATAAATATTCAGCAGCAGCAAGCTTTAAAATGCGAAGAATTTTAAGGGCCTCACCAGAGATATACGAAGTACATGCCTGCAGCAAGGCTCTGCTCGTTTATGATGCCTTATACGCATCACGTTTTGTGAATGAGGGCCCTGACTGCCAGGTTGCTGACTCATGTCAGCTACATGCAAAGGCCTGTGGGAAGAGGGCCCTCCATCCCCTCCCCATAGAGGGCCAAGCTAATGTGGCGCATCATTAGGCAAATCGCTAGGGTGACCAGCAACAGAAAGCAGCGGGAGTGGCCTCACAGAGAACCTTTAATGGGGGGTTCTTTGTGCTGTATAAATACACATTAAGGCATTTAGATGCCGTTTAGTGCACCTGCATGGCTTCCCTTCCAGAACGTCTCTTCAGGCCATTTAAATCTTATGGTACTTTTCTACTGGCAAACAGGAACCAAGCTATACCCGAGCTGTACAGCGGTGAGAGACTAGCTACAGTGCGGTTCCAGCTTGCTCCGGTTTTCCACTGCAGTAGGGTTGGCTCAGCAAAGGCATTGCCCGGTTTGGAGAGTGACAGCGACATGAAATCGGCAAAGCACGTATTTACTGTTCACATGGTGTACATCAGGATTTACTACATGCTAATTTCCATTAGCAGGTCTGTAAGAACTGCCATGTTATGTTAGCAGAATTAGCATTAGCTTGCGTAAATTTGCATTACGAATCCATTCCTTTCAGCTGTTCTATAGAACTTTTTAAAGTGGGAGGTTCGTAATTTTCAGGGTTGCCAACTTTGGTCAGCTGACTCAATTCGAGGTTAGCCTGCACACGCATGCACATGCATGCGACAGTTTTATCACCTTGTAAATCTGTAGGGTTTGCAATACTACTAATAATGAATAATATATATATATAGTATGTCCTTTTTTCTTCAGATAATAAATCAATAAATCTCCATACTGTTCACAGTGCGGCTCAGGTACGGCTTGGTTCTAGGAGGCCATTCGCTGCCCATGAAGCCTCCTCATCCTGAGTACAGCATTGGCACCTCCCCCACTAAGCCACCCCTGCTGGCCCTCAGACCTTCGCCAGATCTCCCTCCCCCATCCAATTCCTGCTTTAATGAGGGCCAGACCAAAACAAACGCAACCACGCTGTCATGGCGACCATGCGGCCCTATCTACGCATAAGAATCTGCTGATGTCAGACGCTGACACCCTCTCCACCCCAACAAATTTTCAACCTTAGTAAAACTCAAGAATCAAGATTTGCGGCTAGCAAGCATAGCCCAGCCGACCCCTGCTGGCCCTCTCCGCTGCCCCGCCCATGAACCCTGATGGTCTCCTTTTAGACGGCCATTTTTTATCATGACTTATGTCCTGAAAATGGCAGAGAGGTTATTTTTAAGCCCCGTTCTGTAGCTGGGTTGAAAAGTAGATCCACTCAAGCACCAAGGAGATAAAATGTTCCTAATGACAACGTTAACAGAAATAGCATCGGAGACAGGGGAAAAAAATGAGAAATAGAGAGAAGACAGGAGCACATTCATTTAACAGACAGATTTATTATTACATAAAAATCGGGGTGTTTTATAAACTCTACCCAGACTCTCACAAAGTAATTTAGTCTCATAGTTTCATAGTGTTGTTAAACAATCATTTTTAGAAAGTCATATCTAGATGTTTGGGCAAGTCTTAAAGTGTCTATGGTATGGATTTATTCATTTATTTATTCACAGGTTGATGTGAATGTTTCTAGGATTTTTGGCCTGGGTGTTTTTTGACTGAGGCATGGGGGGGACACTTCATAGATGCTCCTCTGGGTGTCTTGGGCTGTTAGCAGGTTGTTCAGGATGGACTCCGTGTCTCCTGATGAACTGTTTTATCTCACAGCATCCACTGACCTGAGCCCTGTATTCTCCAGCTCACAGCTGCGAAGGATGGAACCAAAATACATGGGCAGGTGGAGATCAAGGGTTGGGAAGGAGAGGAAAGCTCACCCCCTCATCGGCAATCTGGTCACAAAATAGCCAGCGAAGCAGGGCATGTCCTTCCGTATCAGAGAGATACTGCTGCTGAGGTAGTGGGGAGCGGGGTCTCCATGTTCCACCGATGTGGGATGGTAGCCAGCTGGTGAGGCTCTTTTGCAAAGCCCTAAGAACAGGCACTTCGATCCCTGGCGATCGGGAAGGCATTTTGGAAAAACACTGCCTGTTCCTCTCTACTCACGGAGCAGCAGTATCATGCTGAGTGAATGCCGCACACTGTCAGAGATCAGAATTACACACGGAAACACCTGGACACAGCATTACGGGATGAATCCCGAAACACAGCCCCTGCCTTGTATGGATCATCGGCGCTACTGGTTACGGTACATGCAGAGGACCAGTTTAACACATTTTTCAAGGCAGAGATGACTATGTTCGCTGTGAATGGGGGCTAGGGCGAGTAAAGTTGAAAATCCCTGTTCCAGACAGGGGCAATACTGCCAAAGACTAAGGACCATGGAGGCTAGCCAATTGCCAAGAGAACCAAGGTGGGACGAAAAGGTCCTGTATGGCACAGTCTTAATCAATGGCTGTTAGACAGAATGTCTCCAGGTTAAGGGGCCAGTTAGAGCAAGACTACTCAATTAGAACATCTCAGAGCCACCCTCAGCAGGGCTGATGGCACTCTAATTAAAATCACAGAGGCAAGGCCTTGACAGGCAAGGAAAAGGGAACCGACCGAATAGCATGAGCCCATCCTGAAATCCACAATGCCTAGCACCCCGTAATGATCACTCCCATCGCAGCTAGGTCCTGGGGAGGGAGGCCCGCCCCCCAAGGCTGGTCACAATAACAGGGCCCTCTTATCAAAGACTCCGTATCCTGACAGAAAGCTGCATTTTACGCCGACGGCCAAAGCCAGCAGGGGCTCCACTTAGTTCAGACCGGTCTGAAACACACCCCGGGGGGTGGATGTGCACAATAGCACCGCTACCCGGCTTCACCAGGACACGCTGGCAGGAAGAGGAGCAGAAACATGCGGCAGGGCAGGGGAAAGGGTGCCGGAGGTGCTGGCAGCCCGCGCTCGACGACAGGAAGCCATTTAATAAAAATCGATGAGGCCAGTGGCCAAACTAGGGAGGTCAGTCCAGTGATGGAGGTTCAGCACCTCCACTGCAAACAAAGGACGGGGCCCAGAGGCCAGGGGTGCGGGATCAAGTGAATCGCGCCCACTGACTGAGCAGACTGCTGAGCACTTCACAGTACATTACCTTCTATTCAATGGGCTATTGCTCTTTTTAGCCAATGTGGCAAAAACGCGAAACATCTCAGCGGCCGATGACATCAGAAACATCCCCAGTAAAATGTGCCAGCAGACAGTGCCCTTGCCGCGTTTGCTTTAGTTTCGAGGGATACGGTGCGGTACAGAACAGCACAAGCAATTCTGCAGTTCCAAAAGGTATTAAGGGCTTGTTCCACCACCAGAGGGAAGGACTGTGAGTCTTCGGCTAGAGCTGATGTCTGCTGATCTGAGAGATCTGGAAAGGAAAGCCTTTTTCCACCTTTATTGCTTTTAGGAACAGCGTCCATTGTAGCACGGTGACTCATCTTAGGGGACTTTGGGCCAGAGAAGAGAATAAGTCCAGGAGAAGATGCCGCCCCCCCCGAACAGGCAAAGGTCAGACCGAAACAGTTGGGGATCTCACTTTGAGTGTATATATATGCCGCCGTGTCAGTTCATCCACAGGAAGTCACAGTGTAATTCGAGGACCACAGGAAGTTGACATCTACACACTTCACAGGGAAATACTCAAATGCTTTTTGAAGCCATCGCAGGATCCTCACATGAAGACAGTCGACAACGAAAGGTCTGCTAAAAGACCCTCACTCACCATTGACTTGCTATTCATTATCGGTCCTAATAGTTAGATGCAGTCAGTCATAGTCAGAAGCCCGGCAAATTCTGGCCCAGCAGAATCAGAACTTTCTGGAAAGATTGCGAAATTTTCAGTCTGTGCAATAGTTATCGAGCCATCTATTCCACCTTCATGGAATGATGTGTTCCAGAATTCTGATCATTTACTTTTAAAAAAATAAATAAATAACATGCCGCTTATTGCGATTCCTTTAGGAAAATGGCTTCTGGGGAATCCAGGGAGGCACATTTTCAGCTTGTCCTATCAGTCGGCAAAGGTTACTCCAATAACCCATGTGATGGACCACCAGCAAATGCCCTGTGGAGTTTAGTTCAGAGGTCACATGATTAAAAAACACATATATAGTCTGTGACCCTCTGGGCTAGAAGATGGATGGATGTACTGCATATTCTGTGGTCAGGGCTGGACTGGTCACCTAGTATAACGGGGATTTTCCCAGTGGGCCAATAGGTACGGAGCGGCCAGTAACAATTAATTGCTCACCATGGAGGACCCTGAGTCCAGGGCGGATTTTTAATCCCAGTCCCAGCCCCATCTGTGGTACAGGAAAAATTTGAGGAGTAAAAAAACCAAGAACCACTTCAAACCAGAAATTCTGCTCCTTTGGTGAGAGTGGTTTGTTGTTTTCCTGCTTTAGCACTGAACACAGTGGATTCAACAAGTCAAAAGACGCAAGTTAGTCAGAGGTTACGTTGAAATAAAATATGAGTGTCATGTTACAAAGGGCACTCGGCAAACACACAACCTTTACCATTTAAGTCCATTATGCCATCGGATTGGTTAAGATGCTACTTAATCTGCCAGAGAGTTCAAGTTAGGTGCTGGCTGGTGACTCAAGATTCAAGTAATAAAAAAGATCATGAAAGTCTCATGATTTAAAATCACTGCATCATCTCAGAGATAAAATCTATTGTTTACCATGACGTGTACTTAGATCAGCTGCCTAATGAAATAACAGCAGCGGAACGTAATTATGTGTCTGTCAACCCTGACGAATGACGTCTAAATGACAACTGAGCCAAGAGCAGTAATGAACTTTCTTAATCAAAATTTCAGTGTTATAAAGGATTTCAGTTGGGGTTGAACTTATTTCAACCCAAGTGAAGAATGTTACCCCAGACAGCACAGCAGAAATGAGCAAACAGACAACCGTTAAGTTGCAGCTACCAGCTCAGAGGAGTCAGTTACGAGGCCTCAACCTGGACTGAACATTAATCATCTGACATTAATTATCAGTAGCAAAGAGAAGATCAGTCCCCAACAAGTGGCACCAGCAGACCACCTGAAGTATCAATGCATCACTAGGATTGGCTACCAGTCAGGAGAATTTAAAGTCCCAGAAACAAAAGGAGAGTCATTTCAGCAGACAGGCAGGGGGTAGCGTTAAGTGGGTCACGACCAAGAACTGACACATTGGGAATAAGATCAATAGATCTTAAGACAGGCAGGCAAGACAGTAATAGCAGTTCAAGATGGCCTGTCGCCCAAAATTAGAAACTGAAATTGCTGCAATGCGGAGTTAAAGAATCCTTTTAAGGCCAGCGCTGTGGTGTTTTGCAAACCTTCGGAGTTAAAGTGTCTTTAATGAGGCTCTCCTGTTGACAGCCACCCCCTGCATAGCTGGCTAGACAGGGGACAGGCTGGTCGTCTGAAAAGGGCTGATTTGTCTGTTTAAGATGTAATGCCTGTCCCCATGCAGATGCCAGGTTTGTGCATCCGACTAGCAGATTGAAGGAGAATCCCCAAACTGCTGAGCCCCGCCACACCATGCCCACGTTTTCCCGCGGTAAGACTACTCTTTCCTGTTGGGGATGCAGAAACAGCTTTAATATGACATGTCAGCATTCTACCCATCAGGAATAGCATCCTTTCAACAAAGGTATGTCAATGAGTTTAATGATGCCAAACATTTGCATAAACCCGATGTTTTTAATGAGCTATTAGTGAATACGGACTTTGCAATAATTACATCAACCATCTGGTACAGGGAGTTTATTGGACTGCTAACCATTTTTGTTTCTGAATTACTTTTTAGTTAATGAGACCAAACTGTTCAAAGAGAGGAAAGTTTTCATGACAGTCACAACTATGTCTGGGCAAAATGTAAGTGAATGAATATGAAGTCCATTTAAACAGTGGTACCTTAAATCCGACTTAAATCCGACCCCGATAAGCCAGTAACCCCTTTGTAGTACAGGCCACAGTAGTTATGGGAGCCGGATGGAGGCCCTGCAGCAAGTGAACACAACGACCGCGGGCTGGATAGAGGTAGACCAACAGTCACCATAAATAAATAATCAGATGACCAATGAGCTGAAAACCAGGAACGTGACAACAAGACAGATCTGACAGACAAAAAAAAAAAAAAACAAACAAATGAGAGGCACAGACATTTAAGGAACCCCTGCAGTAAAGGATTCACGACAGTTTGATTCTACCACGGAGAGACCCTCGTCCCTTCTTTTCCGCACAGGTAATTAAATGATTTAACAACAAGCTGGAACAACGGCGCTGATGGAGAGAGTGTCTGTTGCTAAAGTCATCAGGAAATTAATTATAAGGTCCCAGATGATGAATCACACACAGATTCAATTAACGGCACAAAAAATCAATCTAACTGATATCAGCCACGTTCATTAAGTCAGAGCCAATGCGAGGAGCGATAGCTCACACTGCCCACGCAGGCACACGCCTAACTTCCTGTTTCGCCGCTCAGTCTCTTGTTTTTTGGTGGAAGCCTTCCAGGAAATTCGCCAATAGACTGCCATCTTACTCAAACATATGTTTCTGCTACAAAGGGGCAATATGGGAGGAAAGGCAGGGGGTGTCCCTATTTCTCTATGACAACCCAGGCTTTCCAGGTGGGACAAACCCGTCTAACCTGGTGATTCTTTATTTTGCATGAGGGGTCATTGGGCCAGCACTGTATTCTGTGATGATGTCATTTCCTCCATGCTCCACCCTCCCCAACTCATTCATTATCCTCCTAATGACCTTTTGATTAGTCAAAATTACCTGCAGTTCTCTGGCGGCATCAGGGAGAGGAAACAAAGAGCTCCACGGGTCATGATCCATAAATCTTCATCCATCGGTTGAGCTGCATCACTATTCCACGTGAACCTCCAGGGCCTCATATTTTGGGTTGCAGGAGAGAGGGGCCAACAGGCGGAGCTGTGGAACAGCTAGCTTAGCCCCTAGTAAAACACGAGGGGTCCGGATCGCCAATACTATGCTTGTAATAATAAGTATGATTAAAAATGTTATTTTGTCATGGCAGTGTGTTGTGGCACTAAAATGAAGCCCCCCCCCAGCCTTTTGGGCTCCCAGGTTTCCCCTCAGAGGAGCGGAAGCTGGTGGCAGGAAGCCCCCTCTGCCGATGGACACCTCCCTCCCTGAGAAGAGCCGTCGGTAGCAGCAGCGAAGTGTGAGCTATCCCCCGACCGGCACATCTCCCACTACTGAGGCATGGATTTAACATCCCGTCAAGGTGCTTCAGAGTAAAAAGAACTAAAACGTCAGCCACACACCTCCGTCTCCGCGGCAACTGAGGCTCCGGGACTGATAGGCCTGCACAGTCCAATGGATACGTGTGTGCGCATTTTTCCAAATAAGCTCAGCTCGACAACTGGGCAGAACCACGAAGAACAGGTAATCCCAATTAACTTCCAGCACAAACAAACACAAATTAAATCTACTGGCGCCAACATTGCTCACATCAGTTACATTATTGCTCACATTTAAGTGCAGAGACACGTTCGCCACAGCCTTGTGGGACCCGTGTTCCTGTCAGCGGTGTCGCTGTGCAGCTAAGAGTCCCCCTGGGAATGTCAGCATCTAGCAGGGAAAGAGCAGGAGTTTTGCAAACGAGCATCGTGCTGGAGTTGAAGCTGATGCCCACATCAACATCCATCCAGGTTTGATAAATAAATGTCTAATAAAGATCTTTATTGTGGCACCTTTCTGCTGGTGTCCGCTCACACGCTCTCGCCGCATCAGAGCAGCAAATGTACCTTTGAAAGCAACGTCGCTCGTTTTTGAAGCATATTTGCCAAAAAACTGATTTGAAGGGATTCTGCCAGCCTAGAAATTCATCATCTAAATGCTGGGAAAACATTATACTTGCTTGTAAATCCTGGGATTTCTCCCACTCAGCTGTGTTTGGCTTACAGTGCAGGCTGCCTATCAAACCAGGGACGTTTATGCGGTTTCATTTGGTTGCATAATACATTATGTAATATCTATGAAATGGCTACTGTAAAATAGTATACCGATCTATTTGGACTGTACCACTCTGATTTAAGAGGTGGGAAAATGCTTTTTATCCTATTAACTATGTGAAACAGTATTTCAAAGCTTTACGTGGACTGATTTATTGTGACATTCTTCACGCATCCAGGGAGAAAACCACATTCTATAACCAGCTTATCCATGGCTAACGTATTTTTCACAGCCCGGGAGCGTATAGCCCGAACAGTGTGTGTCTGCAAATCCATGTGCGTCAAGGAGGAGTAACCAGCGATCTGCAGCGTGTTGACGCTGACCTTCTCAGTAGATATGCAAACTTTAAAATGACGACGCCGCAAATTACACACCTTGGTTTGGTACGTGACACTCACTGGCCATTCAGAGGATTACCTAAAACCATTCTGTAGACCTTTTCAGATGTAGAAGAACAGACGGGATAGAAAAAAAAAAAAAATGTAATCAAATGGAGGCGGTTCCCCTAATCAGAGACCTTATAAGTGACTGCCATCATGCAAAATGTTATTGTCAGGGAGAGGGGGGAGGGGGAGGTGGATAAACCTTTAATGCTTTATGTATTAAAAACACCCCACAAGCATGAAAGGGGGGGAAGTAAATGTTTTGACAGGGAAATATAAAATGTCAACATCCTTCTATAATCGTCCGGGGAGCTCTGCTATTTGCCAATAGTACCATAACCTTGGGAGTCGCTGTTTTGGCATAATGATTATCCAAGCAGGAAGAGCATCCATCCAATTCAGCATTTCATGGATGAGGATTTTACCACAATAGTTCCTAGTCGGTCGCTACATTGTTCCACACTGCTCAATTATTAACTAATCATTGTTTTTGACACTTAATTTATTGTCTGGGACAAATGAAGCGCACAGGCAATTGCTGCTAGTCACTAGTCA
Source organism: Mormyrops boulengeri (assembly GCA_026781065.1). Lineage (NCBI taxonomy): Eukaryota > Metazoa > Chordata > Actinopteri > Osteoglossiformes > Mormyridae > Mormyrops > Mormyrops boulengeri. The sequence continues at coordinate 749,987 of JAODLD010000030.1, read as the reverse complement.
TAATTCCACAGAATAAGGAAAGTGTATGTGTGACGTGGGACGGGGGAGCAGGGATCAGATGCGGATTGGGAATGGGAATTGCACAGGTTTGGGATACGAGATCATTCAGATCATCATCTGGAAGATAATTTGAAGGATTAATGTCATCCCTGATACCTTTTTAGCTCCAATTAACTTTTAAAAGGTTCCAATTACAAACCCAGGGATGTTTATTGTGAATCGCTGGGGCTGTAGTCAGTATTTCCTTCAAAGGGGACATCAACCAAAGGAGCCGATGGCTTTCCAGAACCAGAGGATCAGGGTTTGATTCTGCACAGAGGGCTGACTTAAAAATCTGTTAATAATACAATAATCTGTGAGAATAAAGAACACAAGATACATCACTATTGTATTATTCATGAAGAAATCTTACTTTCATCTAAACGCCTCAAAAAAAGAGTGAGACAATTAAAAATGAATATCTGCTCTACCGTTGAATAATAATCTTTTCTTCACCCTTGAATGGAGAGGAATCGACTCCAGAAACCCTCAGCCCTCACTACTAATCCATCACCTGATCCCAAAAGGACTCTGAGATTTTGGTACAATATTCCGAAACTAGGACCAAATAGGAGGGCACTATTTATTCCTGTCAAGGTATGACAACCACGGGGGAGCAAAACCGGAAGCGGGGGCCACTTTCTGGCAGATATCCAGATAAACGGAAGAGGAAGCGGCAGGGAGGGCCGAGCGCCTGGCCGCTGGCATCCTGCTGGGCACAGCTAGAGAGGCATTTTCCCACTAATGACCACTTTCACTCAAATTACACATAATGTTGGGGAAGGAGGGGGGTGAAAATTCCTGCCCATATCGCTGCCTGCCAACTCTTAAGAAAGGAGGGAGTGTAATATTAGATGTGCGCCCTGCATTATACGCTCATTAGCGCAGTCGGCATTAGGGGTCCCAAGAAGCTTTCCCGCATGCCGCATCACATTACGTTAATAAGATGTATTATACCAAAACACTGCCCGTAAACTTTTTTAAAAATCGTTTTATTTTTCTGCTGCTGTCGCTTGCTGGATAGAGGTTTCTGAGCACGGAAATCATGGCAGTTCATTAGCGCTGGGTTGAGTGGGAACACCAGACACCATATTCGCCAGGCCAGCCATGGTGACCACCTGACAGTACAGAACCGGGAAGACGGCCACGGGACCGGGACTGGCGATCAAGTCTACACGCCGCTCCGACTGACTGCCAGGAGATCTGCTGCGTTAGCTTTCTGGGGGCATGGGCAGGGTGCAAGTGGCCTGGAGGGGGTGTCAGGTGTACGGTACAGCAAGGGGAAATGTACAACACTTGAGCCCCCCCAATGGAGGATGTATGTGCAAAAATGAAGAACAGTGTTCCAGACCCACCTCCATCATGGCACAAAATTACCCTTTATCTTCCAATACATAATTTTAAATATATAATATTACCCCCCTCCCCAATATATAAGAAAGAGATAGCTGTGAGGGATTTTACAAAGTGCCTGGAAGTGTTTTCATTACCATATATAATGCAGCAACATGCTTTCTGGTGATGGTTAATTAGTAACGAGAGGTACGTGTTTGTGGGGGGGATCTGAGGCTGCTCAGCCTCCCACCACTGAAAGGGGACCTTTTCCATACATACTGAACATGCAGAGAGGCAATTCTAAGCATCTGTGACTAATCAAAAAACCAAAGCTACCAAAAATGTTTGGTTAAGGTTAGGGCTGGGTAGAGGGTAAGGCTGTCATGTCGGCATTAGGGGGTTTCCCATAGAAATGAGAATTCAGATCCCACAAAGATATGAATACAAACGTGTGTGTGTGTGTGCGCGTGTGTGTGTGTTTTTGCCCCATTCACATGGCTGCAGACCTACACCCGGCCATCCAGATGATGATTCACACAGACACACCTCCACACTGGAGCTCATACAAGGGCTACGCGGGGGCCGGGGCTGGTG
>JAODLD010000030.1:736613-747919 GCA_026781065.1 Mormyrops boulengeri | reverse complement strand
CGCCGGCCCCCGCGCCGGCGGGGCCCGGGGCGGCGGCGCGCGGGGGGGCCCGCCCGGCGCGCGACAGGTGAAGCAGCACAATCAACATAAAAGGCTGCTTTTAATACCAGGGACAGCTGGGAACCGCATGTGCTCAGCATACTCACACAGGCTGAGCTGCATCCTCTTGCCTGCATCATGCGTCACGTGGCATGTCCCAGCATTCCGGCCTCTTCCCATTCAGATCCCCCAGCCGCAAACAAAGAAACGGAAGCTGAACGTTTATACGGACCATCGTAAGAAAGGACCGTACACTCCGGTCAGACTTAGCAGTGTGGGCAGTCGTGGTATTCTGATAATGCAAAAGCGGGATTTGTATGAATGAGACAGTGGGTAAATTAAAAATCCACTGGAAAAATTCACTATGGTAAAAAAAAAAAACACACATATACAGGATAAACCCATAAATGCAACAAAAATATCTGTTTCTGATGCTTTTTATTGAAACTCATTTGAAAAGCCATCAAAGTGCCAGGTAGTTCTGAGGCCCACACCATCGGCACCATCTCACGTTACGTTGCGAGTGCAGTAATGCTGTCCTTGCAGGCCAGCGTGGCATCGATCTCGCCCATCGCTGGCCTTTTAAAAGCCGGCCATGCTCGCTCCCACCTGCCCTTCGCTTTTATGAACTCTCATTTCCACTCCAGACCCGCGACTCACAGCCCCCCACTCTGGAGAGTCTCCCTACTGCGGCTCAGCAGCTGTGTGAAGGATTTATTATCAAAGAGCAGGTGGAGGGGTCTCCGATGACCCCTGACCCCTATTCCCGCCATAACTGGACTTCATTAGCAAAATAAATGACCTCCAATGACCATTACCCTGTAAGCAAGAATGCGGTTAATGTTAGAAGAACTACGACAGTACCACCAAGATTTCTGCCTTCTAAGCAATTCTGTAGACTTGCTGACTCAATGTAGCCAAGGAATTTAGCCGCAGGTCAAACACACAGCTCGTAAAACATCAGACAGATGGATGTCCCATTCACCGTTGCAGGTGTCCAGCCCGCCATGAAATGCCACAGCTCTGGAGAACACGAGGAAAACACCCATAAAAACACCATCCTGACTTTAAATGAGCACTTAATGAGTTATTAAGGAACGTATTTCATCAAAAGTATGTGCGTGATGTTTTTGTATTGCTAATCATTTGAATGGCCTGTTTTAACTTGACAAACACTTCTGCTGGTAATACTGTGGTGTTTAACTGACTCTGATATCCAGTTAAAATCCTCCAGCAGCACAGAGAGACTTTATTTGCACCAGGATACCATCGACACCCAGATACACAGAAGCCTGTCCTCCGTGGGCCGGAGCGGGCATGGATGAGTCAGTGCCGTCTGCTCTCACCCAGGAAGGGGGCTGCAGGCGCAGCTGATACCCCAGGTATTGAGACAATTACTCACAACTCTGTCGTGCACTGACTGAGATTGATGACAACTTAGCTGCAGACGAAGGTGTCCCACTGGAGAGAAGATTGAGATAGGAGGCCCGGTTAACTCTCTCCATCCTGTCTGAATCTTAACCACAAAGTCACTGATGCAAATACAGTTCAGGCCCGTCGAACAGCATAAGGATGGAGGTTGGTGGGTGGTCTTGTACGCTAACCGCTAACGTGCTGACCACCTCACACGCTAACTGCTAATGTGCTAACCCCCGCCCCCCACACTCTAACCGCTAACATGCTAACCCCTCACACGATAACCGCTAACGTGCTAACCCCTCACATGCCAACCACTAACCGCTAATGCGCTAACCACTAATGCACCAACTGTTCACACTCCAGTGCACGCACAGACGCCGAAACGCCTGAGGTTCTCTTTCATCCCCGGCCCACCAGAGGCACATTCCTCGTTTTGACACCCCACACTTCACAGATAATAATGACCACCATGACAGATCCAATCTCCCAGCTCCTGTGCCATCTTTGTTCGCTCAAACTGTCCCCCTGACATCCGTCCCACCCTGAGACATCCTCTCCTTTAGTATAAAGAGTTAATCCATCTATATTCATACCTTAATTATTCATACCCCCCTCCCCAGTCGCCTAGTCCTGTCGCAGTGCCTGCGTACTTAGTTAATGGACTCCCCCGGCTCCTCCTCCAGTTAGATCTGTGAGATCCATATGCCAGGCCGCAAATAGGCAGGCTGAGGTCACCTCACAGGCAAGGAAGTACAGTGAGGCCACACCCACAGACAGTCACATGGGTTGTGAAAGGTCCACCACAGTGGACCACATTCTACTGGGAGGAGGAGATTTAAATTCCGATTCCTCATAGGAGAATCCTGAAGGAATTACTGTCTCAATGAGGGCCATTTAACATCTCCTTGAAGTTTGGGGTGCACACATATGAGTTCCTATTGGATGGCGCATGACAGGTGGTTTAGTGGTGATGCAGGGATCATGTGGGGTCAGGCTTGCTGCAAACCTGCCATTTCTTGTGATGGTCCAATCTATCTTGCACCTGGAGTTGGTAACACTGGCCATTTTCAATACAAGCAATGCACTGTCTCAGTTTTCTCAGAATGCTTTGTGAAAGAGCGGGGAAGGGTGGGAAGCTCATAGCTCTTGGCGGGGTGGCGGCCATAGGACTGGGGCATGGCCTTAGTGACCCAAACATATGTTACAGGAGTCCATCTTTCTGTGGAAAGGGTTCACCAGCCGAGGGGCCTGACGGATAAATGCGTTTGGCCACAAGCTGCTAGCAGATGCACCCAAGCACGTTCATCACACTGTTCGTGACACTCTGCGGCTTCAGAAGATGAGGCGGAACTGGCACCAGGAACAGAAGCACTTCAAAGAGACGGCTGGGCCCGGCGATCACCCAGCACCTCCCGAGGGTTTGGAAAGAAAAGACTGGAAATCATTCTGCTGCATCGTGCTCTTGGTTCTTTTTTTGGGGTGGGGGGGGGGGTGGCATAATACAGAATTAATAGGTAGCTTCAAAGGAATGGAGTGTTCCTAATGAGAGCAGAACAAGATAATTACAGCATCTTTTATGAGATTAGGACAGTCGTGGGAGGTACAGTACTTACAGTCAGACAACCATTACGCACGGACTCCTTAGAGTGGCCCTGGGTTCGACCTGACTGGCAGGTTTCAGAAGCGGCCTGGTCAAAGGTGCCTGTTGGGAGGTCCACAGGAAGCACTTTGCACAGTGGTGCCCCAGGACATGGAGGTGGGGGGGGGCATCTTTCCAGCACGTATCTGAGTAAAGTTCACCTTCATTAACGTGGCTGGATAAACCCTTCACGATTAGGCGCCCCCCTCTGGGGGATCTCACCTACCAGGGCTTTCAGACTGAGGGCTCAGGGGGAGGGATCTGCCGTAGCTGGGCGACCCGAAGTGGCAAATTTACCTCGACGGTAAATGGAAGCAATAAAATGGCAAAAACATGGAGCACAGGCTGAGCATCCAGGCAAGGGCCCAGCAAAGCAGCCCAGCTGCCTTTGCAGGCAATATTGGCTCTGCAGCTAAAGTTCACTTTAGGGAAAACAAGTTTAAAAGCTTTTATTGGTGTATTTTTCATAACTGGAGAGAGCTGATCAGTACACATATGGATAGAGCTGGCTTTTTTTTCCCTTGATGCGCAGAACAAAGTGTTGGGTAAGCTGGTACCTCCTACACAGAGCCACTACCACGGCAGGGAGGGGGAGGGAGAGGCTCACGCCGGCTGGCTCCCACGTCTAAAGGAGTGACAGCAGCAGGGTCCGAGTGGGGGTGAGGGGGGGTGAGGAGGCCGCACGACTGTTATCCATCACCAAGTGTCTGTTCAAAGCTGGTGAATTGCAGCATTAGCATATTTTAAAAACGAGTAACCCATCCCGCCCCACACACCTACCCTTACCCTCTCAAACGGTGTAAATACCCCTTTGAAGTGCGAGGCTTTGAAATTCTGGCCAGGAGCAGAGCGTGTGCTGGGGGCGGGGGCCCTGGATAGCCTGATTGTTTTGTAGGTACGCTGATGATTCCAGGAAGGACTGGTGCAGCCTATGGGGCTCGCTGGTCTGCTTCCTGATAAATAAAACCCTAACCCTAACCCTAACCTAACCCTAACCCTAACCCTAACCCTAACCCTTCCAAAAATCTGCCCTGAATCTCCTGTAATTGGATAAAATACCTCACGTTGTACCTTTGGTTTTCTGCCGAGGATCCGAGAGTGAGGAGTCGCCCACATCTCTCTCACATCACATGGTCTGAGCCCTGGTGCCACAGCAGCCCGGATTGCTAAAGTTCATGAAAACTCAGCACTGATTGGTTACCCTGGCAGCGGACGGCTCACACCCAATGAAATGTTCTGGGGTTTGGACCTGAGCTGTCCTGGTCTGGAGAATAAAACACCTCTATATGCAGACCCGCGGCTCTCTGGCGGGGAGGGGGGTAGCTTATCCACCACTTAACATTCATTAAACGTCACAGTTGAGGTCCGAAGGGACCCAAGGTGTACCAATGGGATCGGCCGCCACCACAGCGATCACAGCTACCGTAGCCGTTCACCCGGTGACACTCTCAGGGAAACAACATGCCACGCGACAGTGGGATCTCTGAGGAGGCGGGAGGACACTTATCTCTGCAGAGATAAGCTAAAGCTCCAAAAAGTCCCAGGCTTGAATTTGAAGGCGACGCTGCAGAGATGTCCTACAGATCTACCTGCATCTAGGGCAGGAGTGAACTTGACAGGTTCAGCAGGGAAGATCTCATTCCAGACAGGAAGTCCCCCTCACGGGCTGAGATGCTGTCATCTTGAGGACACACCCTCCTCATGGTTTGGCATGCTGTGTGTCTTCACTAGAGGACAAACACAGTGGAAGATCATTAACAGGAGATAATTACCTACTGAATTTTATACTTTTTGATCAGGCACATCGATGTGGCCCTGGTCCAGATTTTGTGCTTTGCTGCTTCTTGCTAGATGAAAGATTATAAGCAATGTGCTACAGATAGAGAGGGCAAGGTGGCGGAGCTCCCTCCCGCTGCCAGGCCACCCATTTCCCCAGGGCCAGGTTACTGCTGGTTCGCATAGGGGTTATCTGTAGATTACCAACCCACAGAGGCCCAGAATGACATTAAGAGAGTGATTGGACTTGGGCAGTAGGAGATCCACGAAGATCCTTAAGAGCTGTGTGGGGACAGGGACCCTGCCTATCCTGCCACACATCTCTGTTCTCTGAGTGGGAGGGGGGCGGTGTTATTTCTCTCCAGAGCAATACGATTAGCCCAAAGTGCTTCTGAGGGGAGGGCAATGAATCCACCCTATGAGGTACCTAGCCTGTTCGGGTCAGATACGCCGATTTCAGCCCATTGTCAGCCAGGTTACTCTCTTGCCCCTCCCAAAATAAGAAGGGATGCCTTTGATCCCTCGCCATGCCCATCTACCTAGTGAGCATTCCTTTGATATTCATTTCAAACATCTGCCCGTAGCTGGGACATGAGGCCCAAACACTCCGTAACGTCAGTCTCCATCTCCCCATCTCTGAGAGAGACAGCAATATAAATCACACCCCCCCCCCGCCCCGGTCCTTTAATGCTCATGAGAAGCCTTTGCATTTGCTATTTTCATCTGCCCACTTCAGTCAAAAGGACGAGGCACTTCTCAGTGCTTGGCATGTCCCAGGATGGCGCCCCCCTGTGTCAGAGCAGAAATCGACCAGACCACCGCTGCCCCTGCCCCCCAGAAAACAGGAATAAAACATATTTTAACCACAAAACAAACAAAAACAAATTTTAACCACATTTAAAGCCTTCTGCCTGAGCCCACCACCTGTAAGTAACCAAAATATTTATCAAAGGCACAGACAAAAATGAGGCACCTCACACTAAATTAATTAACCATTAACGTTAAAGCTCAAACCAAAGTAATTGATAGAAATGCACTACCGTTATGGCTGGATCAGTAATTAAATAAACTATAGGGTCATAGACCACAAATATTCAATTATCGCCACACAAACCTGTTTAAAAGCATTAGCAGATGTAATGTGAAATCTCCGTCTCAGAGACTGTTGACAGACAGACTCCAATTGGGGGGGGGGTTGGAGTCGGTTGAACAAGCCCCTGGTCTTAGGACCAGCCAGCGGACAGAGTTCCAGCCTACGTTATCGAGCTGACACATGCAGGAGTAGCGACTCCGTGACGGAGCAGCGTATCCAAAGTAAACATGTAGGAGGCGCCACAGAGAGTGGAGAGGCAGGCAAAATAAAATTGCACTTCTCCCCAGCAGAGCAGAGCAGGCATGTCAAAGTTTCGGAAACGAATCAGGCTCCGTGGCTGAAATGGGGGATAATGGTCCGTGTGTCAGTGTGTAAGGCTCAACTCCGTCACTGCTGTCCGTCCAGCACCTGTTATCGGTTAATTTGCTTCTCACTCTGCTGTTAACCAAGAATCAAAACATCTTGCCTCTTGACAACATTGTCAAAACCTTTAACGGACCTATTCTGGAAAACAGATACCTCTCCTCTTTTCTCTCCCACACAAACAGTATGCCTTGGTTGTCCAGGGCAACCTACAGAAAAAAAAACAATGGTGCCTTTCCAATCCTTTTTATTCACCCACCTCCTAGGTGTAACCCAGGTGCCTGAGCTGGCCAATCGCTACGCCAGTATATGCCCAGATACCTGGAGCTCTCATCACTGGCAAGGGTTGTTAAACCAAGATGACATTTTAAGGGCTTTGAGAGGTGATTTCCATTCGCACAATGGCACAAATGGTACCAAAATGACCATCAGTCATTCTAAGCAGAGGGGTTTTCATTGGCTGGCCGTTCATTGGATGGGCGGAGTCTGGGTATAAGGACCACTAGGGTATAAGGCCATGAGTTTCAGAAATAAAACAGGGTCCTCTTAGGCCAGTGAAAGTCACGACAAGTGGCACACTGTTCGGCAAATGTATGAGAGAGGTGGGAGGGAAGGAGAAGGGCATCCCAGGTCTACGGGGAAACATCCATCTCCAGGCAGATCCTTGATCTGTCCCAACACTGACGCAAAACGGCCGGTCACTGAGCACCATCATGGATGGCCCGCAAGGAAGGACACCATCAAACAGCTGCTATACACCGGCGATTAAAGAACGGAAGGCGCTGGTTTCAGACAAGGCCGTCAAAGTCGACGTGCCCATGGGGGCTGGAAACACCGTTTTGATTCGCATCAAGTTCACATCTGACACTCCATCACTGAAGTTCTGCATGCGAGCTTAGACGCCAGCACCCTTTGAGACAGAGCAGAGCAGACATATGGATAAAGTAAAGTGATAAATCTTACAGTTCCTGCCCATATGACGGGATGAGCTATGACGACATACACGCCATTTACATGCAACGCGCCGTTCGGATGGACACTCTGGATTTGCCCGAAAGGCTGATTTATTACGTCAGTTACCCAGAAGGCTCCCCGACTCCCACCTGCGGACACTTTGCCTGCCTGCTTACCCTTTTCCCGCTCCTCACTTTCTTTTTCTAGACGAAACCCCCCCCAGGTAAGCTTCCACAGAGACTGTACACCCCCCAACTCGCTCTGTAATGCCACATGGAATGCAGAAGTGTGGCAGATCAGCATGGGGCCCCCACTGTCAGCAGTGTGTGTGTGTGTGTCCCTGCAGGATGCGGTTACTGCGCCCCCCCCTCCCAGGTGCCACATGGGTCCCTCCCATGGGTAGGTGCAGGGAGTATAATTTAATCCAGCATTTTTTTAGCGAGAGGTGAGGTGACGCTGGACCCAGGACACTGAGACGTCCATGCACGCTCCCCAGTGCCCTGCGCTTGTCCGCACTCTAGTAATGCGCCCAGAACCTGCCAACGCCACACTACAGAGCTTTCACAACACAGAAAAACTATAAAACCTCTCATTTCAACAATTAAAATACCCAGTCATATGTGTCACATGTCTAATAAGACAGGGGTGCATTTTATGTGGCGTGAAACTAGTTCTGACGCCTAATAATGTCATCTGTTGCTGGTCGTGTGTCTCTCTTCGTAACTGGACTGGACTGATGATGAACTGGGCAGATGATCACGTCTGACACGAACACAGAGCTGGAACCATTCATTATGATAATTAATGCACATTATCACTATCAGTGGTCACACGCCGCAAGCTTCCTAAAACAGGCGGGATGGCGAGGTCGGCTTTATCTAGGAGATTCCGGGAAGCCGCTCCCTGCCGGCAAGTGGGCGCTTGAAACGACGCGCTTGGGCAGGAGCTGGAGGCGGTTTCATGGCGAGTGCAGGAGAAGCAGATAAATGAGGATCCCAAGTGGCGGTGTTATCTGAAGTGCTCTGGCTAAAGATGTCACGGACACACGAGCCTCAGCGGACCACAGTGGAGCTTTTCAATAAAACGTAAAACGACGTTTGCCTGATATTGCTCATGCATACAAGGGGAAAAGACTTGATTGGCAGAGGCTAACAGGTGTTAAAAAAGGGTGGGGAGACATTGATCTGGGACAGAAGCCTTGAGTTATAAAGGAACTAACACAAATCCGTTCCCCATGCAAGTACGACGGGTTTGTGCCCATGATATTAGTGTCACACCCATGTCCTCAGACTGGCATACTGTTGTTTTCACTCGTCACTCACAGAGGTGCTATTTAAAACCTCATCTAGGGGGTCCTAGAGTAACCTTAGTGACCTCTTTCTTACCCGAGTTCTGGTCAACAAAGTGCAGGAAGATATGCGAGACGCTATGCTACTTTGTGGAACGTTAAAAATGATGGCAGTCACACCCCCACCTCAACGTCTCTCTGTTAAAAGTATCAAAGGGCAATTACCCCAGTCGTTTGTATGCATGCATGTTGTTTTATATATATGATTGTTTTATATATGTTTTATATTTATGTGTGTGTGTGTGTGTGTGTGTGACGGTGATGTTGTGGGGACATTTTTCGGTCCCCACAAGGGGAAACTCAATTTCATAAAAATCTGTGATTGCAGTCAAAAAACTAAAAATGCCAAAAGTCTCATATTTTCTTTGGTTACTTACGGTTAAGGTTAGGGCTGGGTGGGGGTTAAGGTCGTCATAGTTGGGCTTAGGGTTTTACCCACAGAAATGAATGGAGAGTCCCCACAAAGATATGAATACAAACATGTATGTCTGTTCTCTTCGTTTATTTACTCAAATGGACTTACTATAATAAATATTAACTGTGAATGACGCATGTGGGTGAGGAGAAACATACAAACGCTCACACGCTGAGCCCTGGTCCACGCACGCAGGTTAGCACGTCAGGAGAGCTGATCTGTGTTGCCAGAGTTACAGCCCTGGAAAAAGATTAACACACTACTGATAATTCCCCATTCAGCTATAAATAGTTATCCTTGAATTACACAGCCTGCGAAAAAAAGAACAACAACCAAAGGGTTCATCAAAAAAGAAAAACCGCCTGAGAAAAAGCAAAGGCGGGGTTAAATCAACCACACGCAATATCATTGGCTGAGCAGGAGGCCAATGAAAATCCCTCAGAGAGTGCAGTAAGTATTCTAATGTAATCAGAAGAGGGGCAGCTCAGTGAGGATCAGAAGTCCCTATCTACAGAAGAAAGCCAAGATCAGCAGAGCATCATGGGTCTGGGCGGCCAAAGCCACCCGCGGGTGTGTTTAATAACGCACTGGAAGCTGAGAGAGCCTATCTCAAGGGCAGCGGCAGGTTCCTCCCTGACCTCGCAGCCTCCTGGGCATGTCGTGCTCTGTCCCACCACCGCACCAGCTGTCCAGCCCGATGCCTTTCCGTCTCCCGCTCAAAGCTGGTAGCAGGTGGTGTACAGGTTAGGGTCGTGGTCTGGAAGCATTCAAATCCCAGGACGGTGTCTACTGTTGTACCCGTGAGCAAAGCAATTAACCTGGATTGCTCCGCCGAAATAGGCAGCAGTAAGACAGGGGAGGCAGGGTAGGCCGTTCGGAATAAAAGCGTCGACGTCAGCCCCAACCTGTCCCGGATCGTTTCCTTCGCCGTTCCTTTGATCAGCCCCGAAACATGCCGGAAAAGGGAGCACCGTGACTGGGCCTCCACAACAGACATCCGCACACCACGCATTCAGCCGCTAACGAAGGAGGGAAGGAATATAGCGGAAAAGCGTTGATGCTGGCAATTCCCATTATCTACCTGCCACTCATGTATATATATATAAATATCCTGCGAGTCAGACCCACTGTCACTTTGGGGCCGCATCTTTCTTTAGGCGAACAAAACACAGAGAAACAGAGGCTGTCTGCAAAGGCAGCACGGCACGACGCGGGAGCAAACGGCACAGCGATAAATCCCACGTAGCACGCTGGCTTTTTCCGTTACAGCCGTGTTAGCTCCGACAGCATTTGAAACCAAGGCGGGATATACAAAAAAAAAAATAACGACAAAGAATAATGTCAAGAGAAAGAAAAACATATTCCAAAAGATCAGTGCGAAGCCGAAAATAAGTGGAATAAGTAAAACCAAACAAGGTCACAAGCAGCATTATAAAAAGTCCTCTTTAATCTTCTCCTCCCAGCTGCCATGCTGGGAGATCTGAGAAAAGGTGCTAACAGCATCTGCGTAACCTACTGTTCAGATCCAAAGTGTGTCTGAAAGACCTCAGTAGGCAGCAGGGCCATCACAGCTGAGAGCTGGGATCAACGGCCGAGTGATGGATCTTTTGGAATATTAATATGGCAACGTGGCTCTGTGGTGAAACTGGACCAACTACTTCTAAGTGTCTCGAAGTCTTTAAAGTAATTTCACACCCCCTGTAAGAGGATCCGTACCTGATTCCAAATAGCAAAGCGGGACCAGGAGTAGGACAGCTCCATGCCGGTCACCCCGCAAACTCTGAGAGGAATCCATAGCTTCGGGTCACACCCTCCAGCCCCCCTAAACCCTCCTGCCCATCTCCTGCTGCTCTTCACACCTGCAGACATATTTTTTTACTGGGGTGGCCATTATATTTTAGAGCAGGGTGTCTATTTTCTGGCCCCCCTTAAAAAATACAATAACGTATATTGTATATTTTTATTATTTTTATGCGGAGTGGCAACCGGAGTGGCCACGTATTTACTCCGATCTGCCCCCTGCCCCACCCAAGGTCCCTGTAATAAGGCCACGCCTACAATCAAATGGAGGGACACACATAACGGCTGGGACGGCGCTCGCCATGAATGAAACCAGAAGCTAGAATTTCTCATAAAAACAGGGAGGCTGAAAATGAGATTCAGTTGTTAAAGCTCAGCACAGAATGAGGTGGGGCATCTCTGTTAACCAGTGGGGGGGGGGGGGGGGGGGGGGGGGGGGGGGGGGGGGGGGGGGGGGGGG
>JAODLD010000030.1:713331-724509 GCA_026781065.1 Mormyrops boulengeri | reverse complement strand
GCACGACCACAGAACCAGGAAGCCAGGCCCGGATCTCCACGGCATTAGGAATCACATTATTAAGCATTATTATTATTAAGGGAGGTGGGCTTGATAACGCAGTGTGACATTTCACCCTGAAATTTGGCAGCACCCTTAAAACGTGGGCGATGCTCATCAGAGGAGATACTAATCTTGGAAACGACTGTTGATTTTAAACAGCGTCAAAATGCAGACGACGCCAACTAAACACCACTGAGCCTTGCGATGAACAGTGTAAACACAGGCGATGACTGCCTGCACACATGCTGGGTGATCTGAAAGCACTCGTCACGGAAAATGGGAAAGACACGGCAGAGGCATTCTGATGGGCCACAATGGGGATTTCGACCATCTACACCAGGGCTCTCACGCCATATTTCAGGCGTCGCTATTGATCAGCGATTGATCGGACAGCAGACACCGTGAATGGAGGAGCTGGTTTCAAAGCTCTGGTGGGGGGGTTGGAGAGCATCGAGCTGCTGACTCCAGCACCCCAGGTAATGTTAGAGCCCTTCAGCAGGCCACACTGCAATGCTCCAACCACAAGCAGCTCTGCATTTTTAAACCATTTATTTATTTACAGTTTATTTATTGACCTGCACACGACCTCCTGGAGATTTTAGCCAGTATGACTGAAAGTCTTTATTAGTGAAGTTTTCCTAGTAAGAAAGAGAAAACAGCTCCTGAATATATATTTCATTGTCATATTTTTAATTAAGAATAACCCTGTTTTTTTTCTTTTTCATTTAAAACACAACTCAGATACATGGACCTAGACAGGAGTAGTCCATTGGGGGGGGGGGGGTCATTTCTGTACGACAATATGGCCTGGAAAGAGATTATTTTCCTGCTTAGTGAGTAATTATTATCGCTGCCAGAGAGTTTGTCATTTTTCTAAGGCTGACTGATGGTGGGATTCTCTCACTTCAGAATAGCAGCATTCACAGTTTCTAATGGAGGAGCCCCCCACCCCACCCCACCCCACCATTCACAAAAAATAAAAATAGGAGAAGCGATTCCCCCATGATTACGGAGATTGTTTTCCATGAGGCTGCATACGAAAAAGGCATCTGGATGATAACGGCAATCGGAAACGAGATGAGCCAGGGGGCGCCGTGGGGTCATTCTCATTACAGGGAACCCACAGGAATGTGAATGAAGTCAGTATTGCCCTGAGTGAGGGCTATGCTTTCAGCACAGGGGTGGGAAAGACAGGGACCAGCAGAAAATGGGTTTGTGAATGTCTGGCCAGGACAGGGCATAGTCATTATCATACCATAATTATGAACAAGAGGTTGGAAATGAGTGGCTGTTCCTCCCATATGGATGACAGGTGAATTAATACAGGAAAAAATACTTTAAAATAATCTGTTCAAGCTCAGAGGTCATCAAGGATAAAAAGATCATGTAGGCTGATGTGTTAAATAATTCCACATTTCCCAGGAAAGTGCAAAAAATCGAACAATCCATCTAATACTACTGGGATTTAGGGCTAAAAATCCATCCATCCAAGGTCCAGCAGCACATCCTGCTCGAGGCCATGGCCGGCGTGCACCCTGGGCACGATAAACTATAAACCCAAAATCAAATGGTCTGCCGTGGGGAGGCTAGCAAAGCTGGAGAAACTCAGGGCTAAAATATGCTGCAGCTTCCATACAGTAATAAAGAAATTGCAGAACAGTGCATATCTGCAACAACACGGCATTAAGAGCGGATAAAACATGCGAGAAAGATCAATACAACAATATCAAATGCACTACCAATTACAAGCAAGTAGCTAAATCAGGAAAATTCACCCTGCAGGCATGAGATCTAACTGACACCTGGCATCTGACAAAACAGAAATTGACAGCAGGTCAGGCCCGCAGTCTAAGCGTGGCGCAGCGATGTAGCGGGCCGGGGGGCGGCGGAGCCCACGTGGCCACGCCCCCTCATGCACTCCATCCCACAGAGCTCCCGCCAGCCAACTCAGCAGAATGCCTAATGAAGCTGAGCCGCTGCCGACGGCAACCAGACCAGCTGCGGCCGGCCGGAGCAGCAAGGGATGCCCGCAACTGGGCGAGTCGGCAGCCTGTTATGTAAACACAGACATCCTTGAGATAAACGCCTCATTTTCAAAGCAAGCAAAATGGGAGAACATCTTCTGCAGCTGCAAGACGAGAAGATCCAAACGAGATGGAACTGGTCCTATTACTGTGTATACCGGAATTGACAGGAACTGCTAACAGAACATAGCGCCCGCTGGTGGTGATGATCGAAGATTTTATTATCATTTGAAAAATTGTCACGTTGTACAGAATTCTAAAGGATGCACAGCAGAAGTCACACACAGCCGTGGTTCTGCATCCAGTACAGAGATGATGATGTGAATAGAACAGGCCAAAGCCACACGGACCCCTCCCCCCAAACCTTTGAGCCTCTAGATGTTGGCATCAGTACTGGTTCACATGAAGGCCTAAAAACACTTTTTAATTAAGACCACTTGACTGAATATGCCACTACTGGCTTTAAACCCAGTTATTAAAGCATAAAAAGACAAAAATAAAAAAGGTGTTTACACATCAATAGCGCAGAAAGCCTGCTTGGCAGGTTATCTGAGGAGCTTTGATGACTCCTATAAAATCCATCAGAGCTTTTGCATCTGTCTGCCAAAAAGATGCACTTGTAACATTAGCTTCTCTTCATCCCCCTTTACAAGCGATCGATGGCCGCTCGCTCGTTTTGGGCATGCAGGCCCCCGTGTCTTTGCCTCCAGCACCGGGCCGGAGTGATTAGCCTCTGCTGTGACCCAAAGCCATTAAAGTGGCCTACGCTCCAACAACTCCCTGGGCCCCTTTAGCACAGGGGTAGCTTCCTGCAGTGCGGTCTCTCGAATCGGGCCACAGTAGACATTCTTATGAGGACTGGCTAAAGATGGTTGAGAAGGCCTAGAAAACTGACATAGGTGTGCAGGGTGGTTAGATTGAACAGGTCATTTCTCTCAGACAGGGTCCTACTGACGGCCAAGTGAAGCTTCATGAACCATTTGGTGTATTTTCTGACCCCACTAGATGGTGCTCTGTGTTGAAAAAAGGGCTCTAAAAACGCCCCTAAACTTTATTTGGCCATCACTAACTTGTTCTCTTCTGATTCAGAGCCTGAGGTCCACACTCCCACTAGTGGCCATAAGAGGAGCCTCATTCCATATTGTTAGGCAGTGGTTGTGTAGGGCATTAGGGACACTGGATACAGACCGACTCCAGCTCAGTACCACATAGGGCACCTGTTCTCCAGGGGGGAACTTGGCCAGCCACCAACAACCAGCCTCCACGTCCGGGGGGCTGAGTTGCTAAGGGAACAGATCAGTAAAATGCTGGCCAGAGACGCAGGTCACGTTCCTGCATTCTTGCTCTGGTTGCGTCCGTCTTCCCATGGAGGTGCAAGAGCAAACGACCATGACTAGCAGGGCTGTATGGCGGGCATTTGGGAACTCCAAGGCACAGGGACAGGGTGGTGATAAAGAGGATCTACCGAACCATTAGGGGATTACAGTTTCCCAGTGGCCGTCAGGGTCAGGCCCGGATTGTCAATCACCTTGAAAAAGACAGACAAAAACATTTTGCATGTTTTAAAGAAACTTTAATACTGCAATCACTGCAAATGGTATTTAACCTCTACAATTTACAAAAGAAAAATAATAGATTATGTAAACAGCATTTTGTTAATTTTATTCTTAAATGTGCATGTAAAAATAATTAAAAAGCATTCAATGGGTGGAAAATCAAAGGGAAAACTGGTTTTGGATTTAGATACGTCACACACAGAACGGGAGGAACGTCCTGTCCAGGATGAGATGAATACCCCTCCTCGTGAAAAAGCCAAACCGCACTGTGTCTCAGCACAGGCACTCCTCAATTTTACAGACTTTGATGATAATTTGAACGAACGAGAAAATGTGCAAAAGGGAAACATCCAGCAATCATTCACATTTCGGTGTTTTCGCCAGTCGAGTGGCAGCGCCATCCTGTAGGCTGCAGAGAACCAAACAAACATGCTGTTGCTCAGAAGAAAAGCTTTATGGCACCAAAGCTCAGGAATATTTAACCGTCTACAAAGAAGCTGACACGCGTGTGTGCAAATTTGGAAAGGCCAGTAGTCAGGGATTGGCCAAGAAGAAACAGTCCTATGAGTGACTCAAGGCGCACTGGAGAACAGCACGGCAGCTACAGGAAACCCAGGGCAGGCCTTCAGATCTCCCATGATTCCTAGAACAGAACCAATACTCAGGCCTCTTGGGCTGGCTGCAAGCAGGAGCCCCACAGGCATCAATGTTCTTAAGGCGGCCTGTAAGCCTTCCAGTTTGTAGTTGAGCTGAGCATAGTCAAGTGGCTGCCTTAAAACGATGTGCAGCATAGGATAATACCTCCAAAACGACAGGGGGGGGGGGGGGGGGGTTTTCTCATGGACAGTCGCTCAAGGAAGCAGTATTTATTAACAGGCCCATGAGCCACAAAGCTCCGCGGCGTGTCGTGCGGGTGTCACAACGTCAGACAGCTTGCTTTTGGGTGACGGCGGAGGGAGCAGTGACCCCCCCCACCGAATAGGCCCATATCTTTGCCAGGAAGCTCCCACCTCACATGCTGGAATGTTGGTAACTGCTGTTCGGCAGAACACCACCAGGGTCACAGAAGCGCCGGAATAATGCAATGAGGTCAAGGTCCCATGCGTCATGTGTATATATTCTCATCATCAATTCCCTAAATCCAGGGGATAAGGCCTGACGTCAATTTAAAATGCGATGGAAGACACAAAAAAACTAACTGCAAGTATAACACCCTTGAAACACACGTCCTTCTTTTTGAGTCATCGATAGTCTGAACAAACAAATGTACTAATATTTTGCGCATATTTTACACCACTAGAGGGCACTGCAGCCACATAAAAGCAGCATTGGAAATGGCACTATAATTTTTCCAGACTTCAAAGGCATACCAGGAAAAGAGATATTAATAACAAAAACTTTAAAATAACTTCCTGGATCATATAAATGACCCCTATAACATATGTGTTCTGCATAAAATCACTAGGTATCTACAATAAAAAAATAAATTAACCAAAACTGTAGTGAAGTCACCAACCACATTTTCCCAGAAACCTGAAATGATGTTCTTAGAGGTGGAAGAAATGAAGGACAGTGAGCCTTTTACTCTCATCAGTACTTCGTACCAAAAATAAACCTCTTCCCACTTTTCAGACATCATTATTGGAAGCAACAAGACGCAGTGAAGATCGGTCCAAAAAAAGATGGTCCCCAAAAAAAATAAACACCTTAAAAGAAACCCAATTTCACAACCCTGTCTACTGCCTTTATAGGCCTTCAGGTTAATTGGTAACACATATGATTACCACAATGTCATATCACATTAGGCCCATCAATGAGTGGTAATTCCTGTGGTAAATGGAAGAGTATCGGAATGTGTAGGTGTGCTGTGACCAGTCCAGTGCATTGTGGGATTAAAATAGCCCTGTTAACCACTGAGCAGATGTTTCTGCACTGGCCATGTCAACCATCCCATCCTCACTGCGCCGCCCCCCCCCCAACCCCAAAAAAAAAAAAAAAAACTGAACCGGGAGGAGGTGTTCTCGGAATACTCTTGCCTGCTTTTGGGACATCTGCAAGACTTAGGCTGTAGAAAATCTCCAGTGATGTTCAGCTTGCTCTCTGGAGTGTGTTTGGGTGAGGAGGGTAGAGAAACAGACTGCAGAAAAAGTCCTCCAAGGCACCTTCAAATGACCTTCACCTTCCACTAAGCTCTATAGCCACAGGAGTGACAGAAGTGAGCTGAACTGGCAGGAAGCGGCAACCAAGGGGGAAAAAGTAGGTGGACAGTGTCCTGCTGGCTGGTCACCTGTGAGTGAGTCCATTTCTGTCAAATTCATCCTGCTTGTGGACTGGCAGAATGACTGGGACCAGTTGAAGGATGAGAAAACCCCAGGAGCGAAGATCTTCCAGGAAGAGCCAAAACAAGAAGCGATAAAAACATCAACAAAAAAACCATTCTGGAAAGAACAAAAAATCAGGGGGAGTGGGGTGTCTTTGGAGACTGGCACACACTGGCATTGCATTTCTTCTCTGGTGCCCAGAGAAGGCTGTGATGTCTTCAGGCACACAGGGTCCCTTGCTGGCCTTCCAGGTAGAGACAACAGGCCTCTGATGCTCTGGTCCCTCGCCTTTGCTGCACGGCCTCAGTTCATGTCGATGGTGTTGAAGACCCACTCGGTGAACTTCTTGAGCTTGGCAGAGGCACTCTGGGACTCCTCCTGCAGACGCTGGTTGTCTTCACGCAGGCTCTGGATCTGGGCCTGCAGCACTGCCTTGTCCTGCTTCTCCTGAGAGCGAAGGAAGTTTGAAGAAGAGTAGAAGGTGTGTGTGAGAGAGAGAGAGAGAGAGAGAGTGCGACAGGCAATGAGAATGAGGCATGCAACCCTGAGCGCTGACGTCCCCGGCGCTGGATAAGTGGTCTCACCTTCTTCAGGTCGTCCTGCAGCAGCTTCACCATGGACTCCAACTGGCTGATCTTCCCTGCGAGAGTGATGGGGGCCTCACTGTTGGCAGGGTAGGTGGGGGGGACACATTTCAGCCTGGCCAGTCAGCAAGCAATCTTATCTAAAGCAATATGCAATTTTACATGCTGCCCCCAACCACATAGTTGGGCGCCCCAGGAACAAGCACACTTTAGGTCTGTGTAACAGGAGCAGGAGGCTCGTTGAAAGACACAGGATTGTAGCTGAAAGCAAAGCCTCCACTGCTAGTGACTTGCTCTTCAAAATAAACAATGAAGCTTGGAAGGACTAACTGTTACTAAAGACCCAGTACAGCAGTGAGGGATAGATGAGTTGGGAGGTTTCAGCCAATCCTGTTAGGGCTGGGGATAGATAACCAGCATACCCTGGGGAGGAGAAGAGCTGCTGGCTGCACTCAGCATTCTGAGGACTGGAGGTGCCACCTTTGGGTTGGTGGTTCACATCTTGAGTGACAAGTAGTGAGGCCCTCTGGACTGCAAGGGGCATGAGAGAGCACAGGAGTGAGGTCTTCATCATACAGCCGTCACCATAGAAAGTGTCTTCACCTCGCTCACAGAATCTTACCTTCAAAAGCCTTAGCGGCATCGACGAGGTTGGACCAGTCCAACCCACTGTCAGTGTCTGCATTTGGCAGAGGCATCAGGCCCGGGTCTGGAGCTGGCGGCCGCCTCCGCTCCTGGAGGTCCGTGAGGGAGGTTTCAGATGCCGAGAGGTCTCCTGTTAGTGGAGGGAGCAGCATAATGTCACAGGACAGGCAGATCACAGGATTAAAAAGAGTGGAACAAAAGTATAGGTATTCTCTACCAGCAGGGGGCACCAGCAGAAAATTACACAAAGCAACAAAAAGACCAGTGTAGGACTCCAGAGAGGGTCTTCTACACTACAGTGAGATACTCTCTTTCCCCCAAAACTTAGAAGAAGCAGTGCTCACCATGCAGTTTGACGCCCAGCAGATACGAAGGCCGGCGGAGGGGCACCCCGCGCACTGTGGGGGACCGTGGCACGGTGGAGGAGCTGAAGAACACGTCAACTGAGGCCGGTTGGTCAAGGCCAAAGGCCGGGTCACGCTGGCCGCTGTAGATGCTCTCGTCTGATAAGGTACGGTGCAGAGAGCGGCGTGCGGGGGTCGAGCCTGAAAAGGAAGGCTGACAAAGAGAGACAAAACATTGTGAAGCACACAGTGAACTGGATGCTGTTAGAACAGCAACAATGTATTCCAGTTTCGCTGTGATTTGCCTCAAAATGAAATAAGCCCCAGGTTATCTCCTACACAATGTTGCTGGGAAATTTTAAAAAGATCTATCAAATACTTTTAGAGTTATTGTGTTCAGCAGTTACCCGTTCCTTCATTTGTGCCAAGTGCTTGGGAAGAGGCAATAAACAGAATACGTTCTGCGGTGCCCCTTCCCTCTGCTGCCACAAAATGGCACTGCTTCAGTTTTGGTGCAAAAAATCTCAAAATGAAATCAGTTCCAGAAGTTTTCCTATATAAAGTTCCTGTGAAGTTGAAAAAGATCTGACAAATACATTTTGAGTTATCAAGCTAATGACATAAATCATCTGCAGCGAATCTGCCCCAAAACCATAGGTATTCCCCATCTGGTCAGAAAACAGAACACATTTTTAGCTGAAGTTAAGCTATGTTGACTTTCAACGCCATGTCAGCAACCAGGGCTATATTAATTGTGAGAAAACAGACTAGACAACTAAAAAGGTAAAAACTTCATAAATAATTATAAATTGCTACGGACGGTCAAAACAATATAAATAAGATGTTTAAGATTAGTTTTCAATAATAAAAAATCTAAAAAAGCCTTGACTTTGCTAAAAACCTTTGTTACAGAGTCAGGAAAACAATAAATATACCAAAGCATTCAGCTAAAGTTCACCATTATTCTCATTCAAAGAGCACTTCTGAGAAAGCACTAAGGATGACTTAAAAAATAAAGGGTGTGGGATTATCTTGTGCTGTCATTCAGGGACTGGGTAACACCCTGTCCCAGCACCTCATTGGATAGCATCAGGATGAAGCAGGCAGTGATTAATAGCTCATGCTAACTGCTACTCACCGCCCTTTAAAGGGGAGCGTACCTTGTGTTCACTGATGGCTGGCGGTGGGCTGTCCAGCGTGATGAGCTTCTTCAGGTCCTCCTCTATGGTGGACTTGGCCAGGCGCTGCGGAGACTGTGTGTCCCGCATGGTGGCTCTCAGCTGTGGCTGGCCAGACTCCATGCCCTCGCTCTGGTGCCGCCTGTATCACAGAGCCACTGTGTTAGCATATTAGGGCTACACAACTGCTCTGTCTAATAGCTTTGGGATGGGGGGCAAGCTTTCATTTATACACATTTTTACATGCAAGCGTGACTGCTAGGGAACTTTATGGTCAGCGAAAACCAGAGACAAAACCACACTCCTTACTCCAGGGGGTCAGTGGAAAACATACTGCTGTACCCTAAGTGTCCACAAGGTGGGGAGAATTTGAACACAGTACTTCACATTTCAGGAAACAAACAGGATACCCTAAATGGTGTGTGTGTGTGTGTGTGTGTGTGTGTGTGTGCTCCCTTTCCTCCAACACCCCCTGCTCACTTTCGTGTGTCCCCAAAGCCCACTGAGTTGATGGTGCTTCCTGGTTTCTTCCAGCCAATAAGGTACTTGCTGGTAGCACCCTGGCGCGGGTAGAAGCTCTTGGGTCCCGGCGAGAGGGAGCTCTGAGAAGAGGAAGAGGAAGGCGAAGTGGCCGGCACAGGCTCCTCCCGGGGGGAGCTCTGGCTGGAGCCCTGGAGCCCCGGGCTGGCAGAGTGCCTGGAGCTCAGAGTGCTGAGGGGGGGAGAGGAGCCAAGTCACCATACAGGCCACCGAGACACCAGGAGCCCTGAGATCAGCACACAGAAGACAATGCCTGCAAAAATCCACCATTAACCCCACCCCCCACACACACACCTCCAAGGGAGCCTATTAGGAAGCTCTAAGCAGCTGATAGTCAATATCAGGCAGGCCAATCAAATGGCTCAGAGGGTGCGTGTGTGGGGGGGGGGATACCAGAGTGCTGTGAGCCATGTAAGCGTGTATGACAAGGACAAGATGGGGGGGGGGGGGGGAGCAAGGGTCAGGTGGGGAGTGTCCAGCACTGCACTGGTGAAGGTACATGACATTGCTGGGGAGTAGACAAGCCATGTAGAAAAGCGCAGAGCCCATTAATCAGCAGAATCAAAATGGCGACGACTCTCAGCCATGGTTGAACTCGCTGCCGCCAAGCTCTTTTATCATACATACTCATTTTAAACATGCCTGATCTTCATAAATTTAACCTTGGAAGAAAGTCTGCAAATAAGGCCAGAGGGTAAACGTCTCAGCGTCTCATGGAAAAACCTCCAGCAGCAAACGACTGATGTGCAAAGTACAAAAAGCGCCTTTCCTTCTGTCACATGGCACCGGTTCTGAATTGGGGGGGATGGGGGGAGGGGCAGGCCACTGAAATAAGAGCACTGCTTCCTGTTCTGTTCCTTTGACGGCATTTACCCGGTCTCTGGCTTCCCCCCCCCACCTCCCACCACCACCCAGGCCAAGGCCCGAGAACAATACTGAGACAACGGGAGGCACAGAGCCGCAGGCGGCTCTCTGAAGCGCTCAGATGTCACACCGAGCAATTAGACCGAGCTGTGAAAGGGAATTACATTTACATTTCATTTAAAGCATCGGCTATTCAGAATGACAAAATATTTACCCAGTTAAAAGGCTATATGTGTCACTGGAGCAATTAAATAACTTTGCTGAAAGGTATTACAACAGAGAGAGACTTCTGGGACTCAAACAAGCAACCCCTGAACCTGAACATCCTTTAACTGCTTCCTGATACATTAGCTCCTGGCTTGGGTCTTAAAGGGAAATGCACCTGGAATAGGATGTGATGTCATTCAGGTTGTTGGAGCTGGAATCCCGCATCAGGTATGTAGAGGGGCTCCTGGCGAGACCTTCGGTGCCACCCGGTGGCACAGGGGAGCCCAAGGTCGGCGGGGAGCACTCCTGCACTTGCCGGCTCCCATCCGTGGGGCTGTGCCAGGTGGTGTCTACCTTTTCCCGGAACCCTGGGGCCCCAGAGGCCAGCAGGGAGCCTGAGCTGAGAGCAGGCCCATAAGAGGCGGCGTCAATGCCGCTGTCCGCAGACTCCCCCTGCAGGTAGCCGGTGGCATAGCCATTGGTCTCCGAGTCGGGCCGCTCCACAGGCCCGCCTTCGATGTCATACCACTTATCGTCGCTGTGGGCACCACTCGAAGCATTACTAGACAGCGTGTTGCTGCTGGAATGACTGGAGTAGGGGGCTTCCACCTGGGGACAGGAAATGGGAGGGGCGTCACTTCCTGTGACCGACAGCCGCTCCTGCTGACAGCTGCCATATTGTCGCATATTCTCTCAGAGGATGGTCATTTGTATAACCCTTTGTTTCTATAACACAAACTCACTAATGTTAGCATTTCCCAAGAGCCTAACACAGTGGTTCCCAACCCAGTCCTCAGGGACCCCAGACAGTCCACATTTTTGCTCCCTCCCAGCTTCCAACCAATCAAGAGTGCCAAATACCGGTACAGGTGT
>JAODLD010000030.1:687085-705785 GCA_026781065.1 Mormyrops boulengeri | reverse complement strand
TGTGTGTGTGTGTGTGTGTGTGTGTGTGTGTGTGTGTGTGTGAGAGAGAGAGAGAGAGAGAGAGAGAGAGAGAGAGAACACACTCCAGCTGCCTAGGACACGATTACAGGAACACCTTTGTGTTAAATAAAGAACTTCGAGTCAGCCATTGTCTCAGCTCAAGCTTTTCACTTTCTGGAATAAAAAGGGGCCTCGCCCTCCCTTATCGGCTCGTCTCTCCTGATGAGGAGTGTCTATCCTTTCCGGGTCACATTATCATTCCACAAGGTACCGGCATGTTAATTTACCTTCAATTAGGCAGCTGCTGGACGCTGACCTGTCTGGTAAAAGGCTTCTATCTACAAAAGGTGCCGGTTTGCTGGGACTTAGCGCAGTGGAATCCACAGTGCGACCACACATTCCTGGAAAGTGTCTCTCTGGGGTGTGATAACATAACTACCATATCTGGGCGAGAAGACGCCCTGGGGGGGACGGGGGGGGGTGATCAAGGCTTCACTTTCTCTGCCCTCAAACGATCTCCGAGCAGCTGAGGAACAGGTGGGGGATGGAGGACACGGACGCGGGCGCAGATGTCTCAGGCTGGCATGCCTAAGGTAGCAGCATGGGGCTCCTAATCAGCAACTAATCACGAGGCAGCCGGACAGCGCTGAAGGTGAACAGGCCAGCGTACACTGCTGGGCGCTCTAAACCAGCGTCACGGCAGCCCCCAAAAATCACAGCGCGAAACAATCCAGGTTTAAAGGCTGGTGCAAAGGTGAAGCCAGGGTTAGCGGCCCTTGCAGGTCAATTGAAGCATTATTTCCTTCAGACAGAGTCACATTAGCATTGGACATCTTGTAGGGTCCCGATCTTACAGGCGAACCAGCTTAATTTGCCGTCTCATCTGAAACTGCACGCAAGATCTCACCACCTCCAGTCTCTTTATGACCCAAGGGGGAGGACAGCTCCCCCTTAGAGGGAGAGACAGAGGTTTGAAATGTTCCTCAGTGCCCCTTAGGGTCTCCCCGGATCTCCTAACCAGTGTTTCCCAGTCCGGTCCTCGAGGACCCCCAGACAGTCCACGTATTTGCTGGGAGCTGGGAGGAAGCAAAAACATGGACTGTCTGTCAGGGAGCTGGGAGGGAGCAAAAAGATGGACCAACTGTCAGTTCCTGAGGACCGGATCGGGAAACACTGTCCTAAACAATTGTGTGTTCCCATTCTTACTGAATGAAGTCAGCTGGATCTCTGTTAAACCAGCCATTCCAGCGGACCGCGTAGGGCAATCGGACCAGAGCTCCAGGTCACTCCTGAGCAGAGCTGGAATGCAACACGCAGGTGGGGGATGAAGAAAGCTCATCTGTTCTGTTTGGCAAAGGTGTGTGTGTCTGTGTGTGGGGGGGGGCATGCTTAATGAGCATGGCACTAATGGTTTCAGACGCGTATGTGCCCAGCCACCCCCAGGCAGCAGAGCTGGGGTTATGTGCATCATTAGCATCAGCTTTCACATAATGCTCACGTGTCAACACGCACATGGCACGCCCAGGTGCCTACATCTCCTAGGACGGCTGGGGGGGGTTGTTCTGGTGCTTACCTGTAGCAGGTGTTTTCCGAGCAGGGGTTGTGTGCGCGCACTATGATGAACACATGCTGGAATTGTGAGCGGATGTACTTGGGCGAGAAGGCTTGGGCACCGGGCTCCTGGAACACAATGGTCACGATGTCGTTCCCAATATGGCGTTTCCTCAGCAACTGGAAGAACGAGGTGGAACGTGAGAGGGATTAGGGAATAGTGCAGCTCTGACGGCAAAACGTAATGTCATTAATCTTTGACGGCAGAATTTGAGAATGACAAACAACTCAAAACACAAATGGGATCAGCTGGTCTGGCATTACAGTGTTCCTTAAATATCCATTGCTCAGGCTCAGTTTCTAAAGATGACTGGTTGCTTGCCAAACAGCTCCACCCACCCATTCTACTAATCATGTACGTTAAACGGCATACCTGCTGTCTGTTGTTGGGTGTGTAGGGCAGCATGGTAGACACGTGGAACATGATCTCATAGTCCTTGTAGGTAGTGTACAGGGAGTGGGTACCAGTGCAATCCGCTGCAAGATCAAGAAGATCCGGATTAGTGACCCACCAGAAGGAATTTGTGCTAAACTGGTCACCCCCCACCCAGAGGCAAAAACACCTAAGCAAATCTCCTGAAACCACTAACAAGTTAAAGCTTGAATGGATTAAGAACTCCAGGCTTGGAAGCAGACACCCTGGTACTGTCATGGACTCGGCTTGAAGACCTGAGGGATACCGACCATATCTATGAGGATCACTGGGACAGCACAGAAGGTAGGGAAGTAAGTTGATGACTAAAACCTTGAACATCCCAGTACCGAGAAACACTATGTCAAAAGAACCCAGTTATTCTATCAGTGTGGCATTTACTATCTTCAGAGACACGATCTGCTGTGAAATTATACACCCGGGGGCAAATCAAAATCGTCTATTGAGCAGAACAAGATTAATAAATATGGTTCCAGTAAGTGTAAAGCATCAGGTAATAAGCTAATTAATTTAATTAAAGAGGTGCCTTTTGTGCATGTCTTTAGCTCCACGCAGCTGCACTTCCATATTTACACCACTGATTAAAACAGGAAGTTGGGATTCCGACCAGAATCCCATGAAAGCCCATGACTGGCTGTGTTTTCCTGAAATTTAAGAAAGAAGAAACACAGAGAGCAGGGCTTAATTCATAAAAAGCACATCACTTACACTGAGGGTACAGAGGGGAGGGATTCCCACTGCCCTGCTATTTATAACTGCTTATGTCACAACTGATTGATTACTTAGCCCAGCAATAGACATTAGATCTGGACGGAAATGTATCTGTCAATACGAACCAATCCAGAACAACCAAGTGATGCCATTATGTCTGTGGTGGTTCTAAGCATTTGGCAGTCTTGACAGGAAGACTGTAGAGCTTAATATTACTACATCCATGCCTCCCTCTATAGCTGCTAAAAATATTAGCTACGTAGTGCCCACTTCAGCAGATTTCAGAAGTGAACGCTGAAACACCTTCTTCCACAGTACCAAATATGCATTAGGTAGTGTTACTGGTCTCACGCACACACACAAACTCGCAAACACATACATACTAAAGCACAGAAATTTATTTGGAGACATTTGGATCTCTCTCTCTGAGACAGCTGAATAATCCCCTAAGCAGGGACTCTATTGTACATGTGAAGTCGCCGCCGGTTATTTTCCTAGCAGCACCCCTTCCGCTACGTCCCACAGTCGCCGTTTCTCCTCACAGACTTTCTCTTCTCTGCTCCTACGCATCCTGAGCATGTGCACTCGCCCATGACAGGCGAACACGAGAGGCAGAAGACAGGGCCTCGCTTATTCAAACAAACAGATATATACAGACAGATAAACAAAGCAGGAGCCGGGCTCCGGTAAGGCCACTAACGGATTCACAGGCACGATCCAGGAAAACACCCCCCCACACCTTCCTTCTTATAATGCTTTGCTTAAAAACATCAGGGCACTGAACTGGCACTAGTTCAGACTGGCACCAGTTCAGGTGGAGGTGGAGGGGGGGTAGAAGATGAGGAAATTACAGAAATATACAAATGTAATTAAGGGCATGATTGGAATCGAGGACAATTTCCTGGTCTGGTTTACAAGCGTGCAGGGCACGAGGTAGAGTGTGTGCCGGGGGAAAAAAGGAAAGACAGAAGAGGAGAGGGGAGATCACGGCCAGCACTTCACAGGCAGCCAGTGCAGACGGGGAGGCAGCCAATTCAGGAACAGCAGCAGATGGGGTAGGCGGGAGATACTGATAAGAACTTGCACAATATCTTCTCAGATAGAAACGCGTGGGGGGGGGACACACGTTTGAGCCACCACGACACCCCTGCTCCGGTCTACTACAAGCGGGCAGAAGCACCCAGCTCTACCCCCGACCCCCCCGCCCCGGGAGACGTACTCTTGGTGTCGAGCTGAGCGCGGTACTTGGAGAAGCCCTTGAGGCGCACGCGCTCCCCCAGGAGCTGCAGGAACTCCTCCAGGGCGGGGCCCGCTGACTCGTTGTTGTACATCTCCTCCTCACTGCTCTGGCCTGCCTGGCAGTACATGACTCCCACCTTCAGTTGGAAGCTCAGCTGCGGGGGGGCAGGGGGGGGGAGGGCACAGTTGACGAATCAGATGGGGTGTGGTAGGAAGGTGTTGGCCACATACAAAGGGCAGCCTGCCGTCCCGCCAGCCCTGGAGTGACGCCCCTACCCCCTGCTCGTCCAGCTTCATCAGCTGCTCCGTGACCTTGGGCGTGTTCAGGGCCAGCCGCAGGCAGTGCGTGTTCAGCTCGGGCACCAAGTACTCCAGCACCTCCTTCAAGGGCAGCCCACGGGCGATGCCATGCTTGGAGGTGGAGGGGACAGCGTCCTCCAGGATCGATCCCCGGAGTGTGGTCAGCTGGGGGGGGGGGGGCACAGGAAAAATAAGGAAGCGTGTTAGCATGGATTATAGTAGCTTTACACTTCATCAGATCCACCCTAGAATGGATATCACACTAACTTCCCAAGCCATCTTAACCACCCAAAACATGTCAGCCTGCATAATGGAGCAGACGGTCACAGTCACCCCCGAACATCCCAAAACAGCGGCTTGTGTGGGGATCAAACCAGAGCAGACAGGAAATGATGTCAACGAGGCTCCTGCAGACAGGCGACAGAGCACTTATTGTATCCTGTGGCGATGGCGAGGCTGACCACTCTACATTATCGCCTGTTCCCAGGAGGGGGAAGGGTCTTCCATCTAAAGCTGTGACAAAGGTGCGCTCTCCACAGGACTCACAGTGGACCAGTGCCCGAGACAACGCCCCCTAAAGGCCTCAGATGCCCTGACAGAGCATCAATCCATGAGAGGATAAACGTGTCAATGCAAGATAGCTGGGTAGCAGGGTGCCCACCCCGCCCCGGAATTCACCTTGCAGGTTCGGAAAATCATCCGGTAGTTGTACTGCGGGCCATGCTCCTTGTGATCTTCCAGCTTCTCCCTGCGGATGCTCACCGCCACCGGTCCCAGTGACTCATCCATCCCAAAGTAGTTCCAGTGCTCTGAGTGAGACAAAAAGGGGGGGGGGGGGGGTCAGGCAGAAACAGGGAGCTGGGAGGGTAGATGCCCCTCAATGTGAGCTGAAAGGTTCAGAATATAGAGTCTTTGAGATGCAAAGGATTTACGAATTTCTGATATCATCACTTTAGCAGGGAGTGCATCTGAGACTCTGAGACACAAGACAGCGTGGCAACGAGAGGAACAGTCACTGCTGGATGCCATAAAGCACATGGACCAGTGCTGGAGTGTCATTCAGTGGGGACTCCATAGGGAAGTTGCCAAAGGAGGACGATACACAGGCAACAGCACTGTTTCCCTATCAGCACTGTGGGAAGCCATAAATGCAGCCCATTAAGAGCTAATCGCGCTGAACAGATGGCAAGTACTGTATGTCATTATTATTATTATTTTTAATTATTGACATTTAGCCACAGAGGTCTCTCAGAACAGCACAACAGGAAGTCAATTTTCCCAACCCCCATGATTTATGCCACACTGGGGAATCAGTCAGCAGGGGAGACCGTACAGGTCACATGACCCGAAGTGGCCTTTCCTGCAATCCTCGTCTTTACTAACCAACTCGCTAAGGGACCATCGAATGCCAGCATCACAACCAGGGAGCGGGTCTCCAGAGAGCAAACGCATGGAGGTCAATGGCATCCACAAGTACCCCCGCTTACCTCTGACATAGAAGTACTTCCTGTAGTAGTAGGCGCCCAGGTCCACGTGCTCCACACTGTAGCGTTTGCCACGCTCGCTGTGGAGGCCCTGGCCATCCTTCTGCATCTCCAACACAGCCACCCCAGCGTTAGTGCAGTGGGAGCTGAGAGACGAATCGCAGGTGTTACCATCTCCAGTGACCACGATGCCCCCCCTGCCAATGCTGCCCAGCTTGGACAAACTGATGGTGCGCTCGCCCTCGCCGCCGATCTCGTTGCGAAAGCAGGGGCAGTTGAGCACCAGCTCGTTGCTCTTGCCCTCCAGGGTGGGGTTGTCCTCCTGGTTGACGGCAGCCGAGGCGCCTGTGTTGATATTTGGGGGCCTGACGGCTATCTGCCGGCTCTGCACCACCTCGTTGAGGTCAAACAGGATGCTCTGGACATCGTAGTGAGCGAAGCCCTTCTGGCAGACCCACGGCTTGTGGGAGGCAGAGGTGCCGTCCTCCGAGCGGCCGTCCTCAGCGTCCGAGCCCGCTCTGGACGAGTCCCCCTCAGCACGTGAGCTGCGGAGCTTGCGGAATATTGAGTCCCCACCGGTCTCCGACTTGCACCGCCTCTTCATGTGCTTGTCCTTTGATCGACCAGAAGGGCTCCCCCTTGTGGGCACCACAGGCCCGTCCGGGACGTCAAGGCCAGCCTGCTTGTGGCTGGCAGTCAATAGGTCTCCGAGTTTCTCCGGTGCTGGGCTGCGCTGGTCGGGCTTGTCGCCCTGGTAGCCCTTGAGCATGTCGAAGAAGCTCTCGCCAGCGGCATGCTTGTCGATGGAGGATGTGCTGCCGTATTCCCGGTGGATCGGCGACCACTTGTAGCCGGAGGCATCCCAGTCCTCGAGGCTGTCGCCATCACCATCCAGCTCTCCAACGGTGATGTCGCTGTTGCTCCGCTGCCGGACACGCCGGCTGGGTCTGCGTGGTGGCCCGCGGTACTCCTCAGGGGACAGGTAGCAGGGGTCGGTGGTGGGGGCTGTACCAGTACCCTGCGTCTTGCTCATCAGTGTCTTCTGAATGTTGCGCAGCATAGAGGAGTCCTGTGGGCTCATCAGGAGGCCTGGTTTGTGTGGCAGGCTGCCTGGGCCCCCACCCACCACGCTTGAGGGTTCTGATTCCATGGAGACGGGCCACACCCCTGGCGTGTCCTTCCGAGGGGGCCAATCAGCCACCCGGTCCCGCACTCCCATTTTGGGCACCCCGGGCCGTGTGGCAGGGTGGGTACTCTCGCTGCGCAGGGGTGGCGCCGGACCATTGGGCAGCCGCATGTGGCGCGTGTGGAACTCATCGGTGGCGAGCACGGAGCCACCCGCACTGCGCTCGGTCTGCAATCGCCTCAGGCTGGTCATGGCACGCTGCTGCTGCGACGGTGCCGTTCAGCGGGGGAGCGGGAGCATAGTGGCCGCTCAGGCTGAACGCTGCGCACGGGGCGCATGGACCACGGTGCAGACCAGTAGTGGTGGAGCAGGAGGAGCACGAGTGGGAAGAGCTTGCTCTGTGGGGCTTCAAACTGTCATGCACACTGCCCCGAGGCCGTGTGACTGCTGAATGTCCACACACACAATCTCAACGCAGCCACATCCCACTCAGGAAACCCCAGGATCCTGCAACAAGAGGAGAGACAGAAAGAGAGAATGAAAGAGGGAAGCAAGAAGCAAATGTCTCCAAAGTCAAAGGGAGAAGCCAGGAAAGCGTCATCAGCTGGCATCATTCACCATCAAAAAAAATACAGCAGGACACCAGAGGCAGAGGTGAAGAACTCATCCTGGCTGCAAGCTGATGGGTACTTAACCTCCCCCAAACCCACAGTGTGGACAGGCAGGACCCCACACGCTCTTGCTCTATACATACTTGTGACTTGAATCCGCACTGCGCCAATGAGCTGCGTGAGAGGGCGCAGCCAGGACTCGCCATGGCGTCATAAGGCAGCAGGACTCCGCTCGACGAGGCAACCCATTATTAGGGCACCTTCTGTCTGATGAAGGCCCAATGATCCCAGTCCATCTGCTCGCTTCGAGGCGGCCCGGTCCAGTGGTTTTTGGCAGGGAGAAGCCCCCACCCCCCCACACCACAAGAACTTAAACTATGACATAGTACAACGCAGAGGCCCACAGTGGGCCGGATGATCCAGGCCCAGCACCAGCCCGTAGACAGGGAACTGAAAAGACGCACCAAAACAGGAAGTGCAGGTGCAGACTAACACAAGTGAAAACGTCAAAAACTAGGACACAGAAACTAAAGAATTTAACACTAAAGAAATATAAAAATATTACCAGCTTACCATCAAGCCTTCTGTGCACCACCCTTATGCCTTTGCATTTCATTTCTATGTCCAGACAGGATGCATTAATTTACAGACACTGACTCTGGCACCAGAGCCTGCCTTACTGACCTTTCTGACCACATTTGATGGGACACAGGTGTAATTCAGCTTAATTACACACCCCCTTTCTCTGTAAGCGCAGCTCTCAGAGCCAGAGAGCGAGGCTTCAGGATGTTTTCACCGCCTCGAGCCTATTACGCTCATACTTTGCCACAGACCAGCCTCTGTGGTTGCGTTTGGCTGGCAATTTTTCCCCACATGGCTTTAAAAGGTCAATTTCAGATAAGGCACATACTTTATAGGTAAGCAACTGCTAATGGACATAGAAGCAAGAAATCTGGAAGCCAAGTTTGAGAGGCAGCACATTTAGTGGGAAAAATAAAAATGATTTCAATCCAATTCAAAACCAGAGCTGAACCGAAATCTTAAATCATATCTTGCAGTTTCACAAGTGGGTAAATAAAAGTAAACAAATAAAAAAGGTATGAAGAGATAGATTTGCAGGTACCTGCTCCCATCACAAGCGTCGAACCCTATCTAGGGAGCATGCAGCGAGCCTACAGCCCACTCCCTCCAGGTGGACATGGAAGTGAACCAGTCCGGCATACAAACGGGGTGCCACAGCAGCCACGGTTCACAGGCAGATAAAGCCCTTAGTGTTTCTTTAGCAGGACTGATGTCAATTTGCTGGATAAAAACTTACATGCTAATTGTTATACTCCCCCACTGCCAAGTCCCTAAGTCACGGGCGACTGTTCATCATGCGGTGCAACCATGGAACTTTATTGATTTTAAATTGTGTCTTGGGGTGTTCAACATGGTAACCCCCTATGACCACAGAAGGTTATGTAAAAGATTCTTAAAAGAACCTGGCAATCAAAATACAAAGTACAACACAGACTATATAAATGATGGCTATGAAAGCTCCAGGATCAGTTACTGTGAAGCTCATTTTAATAACAATGACCAAAGTGCACAGGGGCAGGGAAGGAGGCTAGGGTAGGTCACACAGCGCATCCCATGAATCACATAATCGGCCGCCCTGAAACACAACACGCCTGTTTCCAAGCAACCACCAGCCTCATTTCAGCCATGACGGAGAGGTAAAGAAAACGTACATTAAAAACTGAAAAAGGAAAAGCAGAGAGAGAGAGAGAGAGAGACCAGGAGCATATTTGCCAAGCTTCTCTATTAAATAAGTATAAAGGGAGTCTGGAGAGGATCAGCATCAACTGCCCGCCCCCACCCCCCCACCCTGCAGCCACAAAGGCCACCATGTGGAGCACGTTAACCACTAAGGCTGGCCTGCTGGGAGCCCCTGCTACACGGTTGTCTTTATTGACCACCTTACACTGAGTGGGGTCCCCTTACTCTGGAAACAGCTGCGGGGGTGAGTCAGGGCTAAGGAAGGAAGAGCCTGATGCTGGCATGACCAAGGCCAGAGGAAAATGGGGAGAAGCCAGCACTGACACAAATGTGGGGTGGGGATGGCGGTGTGAGTGTGTGTGTGTGTACACCGGAGAGCTCAACACTTCCCCGATTGCTTATCGCGGAACACCTGCCTTCGAGGCCCCTGATGGGAGAGTAGGCTCACCAGGTGTCTATATACACCCAACACGAGGAGGGCCAGCCTGGCAAGTGATGGGTGGGGGGGGTTGTGGAGGGGAGGGGGCTAACCCATCCCACGGAGCATCATGCACGCGGTCAGCCGATTCAGCCAACAGAGTCACACTGTTGCACACAGAGCCTTTCTTCACCAGCAAGCCCACCGTATTGTGGGGCTCCATGTTTCCTAGGGACAGACAGCAGAACAGGGGCCCAGCCTGACAAACTGTGGTTATACACATCCCCTGTTGCCTGGGAGAGTGGCTGGATCCCAGCGCGATGCGTGCAGAGACAGGGAGCACCTCCCCCTTTATCCTGAGCTCTCTCCTCCAGCCCGAGCCCTGCTCTAGGGCAGCAGGTACAAAGTTTCCTCTGTCCTGCCCAGCTGGGGGCTGCGTTCTGAAAAGCAGGGCCCCCACTTCATCAGCACAGAGAGGCCTTTGATAGAGCCTCGCCGTGGACATGTGGGGGCTGCTGGGAGACATTAATGAACTGCTCACAGAGAGAGAGAGACATAGAGACAGAGAGAGACGGGGAGACAAAGAGAAAGAGAGAGAGACAGAGAGAGGGAGCGATAGAGACAGAAAGAGGGAGACTGTGAAAGGAAAACAGAAAACAGTGAAAGAAAAATAGGGAAGAGAGGAAAAAAATGATGAGTATAATGGATAGAAGAGAGATGAGTGAAGGAGCGTAGGACAAAATAAAGCCCATAACTAGAAGCACGCCCCTTTCTGCCCCAGCTCAAAATAACAATGTCCGCCATTCCTTCCTGGAAATATAACCAAACAAAAACAAACGCACAAAGAATTTTTCCAGTCGCTCTCCGCAAGGCAAGAACAAGGAGCACACGTTTAGCTGGATAAGCCGAGCCCACAGCCAGCAGGCTGCCGCTGAACCATGGCTCACAGCTAAACCGCCCCACGGCAGTGACGCCATGGGACGGCGCCCCCGCTGGCCTTGCCCGTAATCCAACAACAGCTCCATAACATCCTACGGCAATTAAGTTTGCTGGAATGACAGAATCACCGGGCTGCCAAATTCCGAGAGGAAACAGGCAATCCAATTAGGGAGGGCAGGACAGAGCTCTCCTGGGCCACGATCCACGCGTTTCCCAGCCTACTGTGACAAGAGGTGATAGTTTCCACGGCGACGCAAATGTCATAGTAGGTCATGCCTCTGATTGAGAAAAATATTATTATTGCTCTAGAAAACGTCACCTGAGAGTGATGTGGGTCGGCTCTGTTCAAGAGGAACAGTAACACAACCAGGAACAAGGTGCTGAATGACTGGAGGTGGCTTACACACGCCCCCCTCCCAAAGGAAACAGATTCTGTTACCTTAGGAGTCAAGAAAAAGATAACAGGCTTCACTACTGCAGCCAATTCAGTGAAATTAATGAGTTTAATGATTGTTTTGCAAGGGTATTCACTGTAGAGGACATGAGTAACATACCGACTTTTATTACTAATCCAGGGTCGTCTATGACTAATACATGTACAACTGAAGCTGATGTGCTACAAAGCCTAACTAAGCTCAAAATAAATAAAATCACAGGGCCTTGATGGCAACTGATAGTTTTAAAAGAGATGAGGGGTATTATTTGCCAACCACTAGCCTTACTATTTCAGAAATCCTTGTCTGGTACCTTCAGATTGGAAGCATGCTAATATAACACCCATATTCAAAAAAGGGATAGAAGTAATCCAGCAAACTATAGGCCAGTTAGTTTAACTTGCATAACTGGAAAAGTGATGGAAGCTATAATCCAAGCAAAAATGGTAGATTACCTGGATTCTAATAACATTCTGAGGGATAGCCAACATGGATTTAGGTGAGGTAGATCCTGTTTAACTAATCTACTTGAGGTCT
This sequence comes from Mormyrops boulengeri, assembly GCA_026781065.1. Lineage (NCBI taxonomy): Eukaryota > Metazoa > Chordata > Actinopteri > Osteoglossiformes > Mormyridae > Mormyrops > Mormyrops boulengeri. The sequence continues at coordinate 694,181 of JAODLD010000030.1, read as the reverse complement.
TTAAGGAAGCTACATGAGAAATTGATCACAAAAAGGCCTAAGATGTGATCGTATTAGATTTCCAGAAGGCCTTTGATGTTGCCCCCCACAAAAAGCTCCTACTTAAGCTCAAAGCAGCAGGGATTTTAGGAACTGTAGCATCTTCAATTGAAAACTGGTTAACAGACAGGAAGCAGCGGGTAGTTATTAGAGGCACAATGTCACAGTGGGCCTGCATTCATAGTGGGGTACCGCAGGGTTCAGTTTTAGGACCACTATTGTTCCTAATTTACATTAATGATATTGACACAAATATTTACGGTAAACTGGTTAAATTTGCTGATGTTACAGACGTGGGTGGTGCAGCAGATACTGAACTAGCGGCACAGAGGCTACAGCGGGATCTTGATCTAATTAGCGACTGGGCTGATACCTGGCAGATGAAATTTATTTTAGACAAATATAAAGTAATCCATGCAGGGAGTACAGATATTTTATGAGTTCTACTTAAATAAAGGTAGCTAATTATGAGAAAGACCTCAGTGTGTATGTTGATGCTTCCATGTCCCACTCTCGCCAGTGTGAAGAGACAATTAAAAAGGCCAATAGGATGTTGGATTACATCTCTAGGTGTGTAGAGTTTAATCAAGGGAGGTGACGCTAAGATTATACAACTCCTTGGTAAGATCCCACCTAGAATATTATATGTAGGTTTGGCCACCGTACCTTAAAAAGGACATTGCTGCCTCACAAAGGGTTTGACGTTGGGGGACGTGATCCAGGTATATAAGATTTACGTGTAGATGCTGTTCAACCAAATAGTTACTTCAATATTAGTTCAAAAGAGCAAGATAAGATTTTAACAACTCTGAGCTATTAGTTGAGTCCTCGCCAAATGAGGCTGATGGGCCGAATTGCCTCCTCTTGTTTGTAAATTTCTTATGTTCTTATGAAAGGGCTGAAGAGAGAGAGCCCAGAAGACGGCCAGTGGCCCCCGGGACCTGGGCGGAGGGGCTCTCGGCATTCAGTGTCACATGAGAGGGTGGCTCTCTCTCTCTCTTTCTCTCTCTCACACACACACACACACACACCTGCTGCGCTAAACAAAGACACACTCACTAATAGAGAGGGAGGGAGGGCAGGAGTGAGATGGAAAACAAAGGCAAACGTAGCACATCACTGCAGCCATGTGACTGACACCTCAAGGCCCCACCCACTGCAGGCAGCGTCAGCAGAAACTGTGAGGCCACACACACCCCAGAGCATGGTTCACCCACGAGCTGGCAGAGACATGCAGTGATCAAGACAGGAGAAATACCCAGTTTGCCATCACACCACACAAGAGACACCAGACAAACGAGGCTCAGTGAGGACCACTAACATGATTTAAGATCAGCAGCAAGCTCCTCATGCGTGAAAGCGCAGTGGAATTGCGCCCACTTCACCCTGCAAAGGCAGACTGGGGCTTTTCTCTGCCTCACATCTTAATATGGCCATCAGCGATAAAGACGGAAGCGAGATCGAGCCTGCTTCACAGGACAAACATCACTCACATCACAGCATCAGCATTCGAGAGGTGAGGCCCACCATGACCCCGGTCCATGACCTCCAAACCCTGACCAACCCCCCCGTTGTCCCCCAACACCTGCCTGTGGGCTGGGCAGGATCCTCTAACTTTCAGCAAATGGGGAATCTTACACCTCTTGCCAAAAGAACCCTGTTGGCAAGAGAGTGATTGCAGGATGTAACCCTGCGCCCACGGCTGGGATTTCTCCACCGGAGGAAGAGGCAGGAATGTTTGGGGGAGGGCTGGGGTGTGCAGGCAAAGACTGGGACTCCCCAAAAAGAAATTAAATAAACAGCCCCTGTACACTACAAGGACATATAAAGTTGGGGACATATCACTTCAGATAAAAAAGTACCAGACTGGAGCAACGTGAAGCCCTGGATCAGAAAACAGAGGCACATTTCCTCCTGGAGCGACAGCAGCGGCCCACCTCCCAAGCCCAGCGGAACCCGCTGGCAGTTAAAAGTTTGCCCCATGGTTTGAGGATTAAACTGCATGTCATTTTAGCAGAAAGACGTGGTTACATCTCCGAGAAGGAAGCCACAGGCAGGACCACGAGCTCCTGCGGTTCTGTCCTCCCAAGACCCTCACACACACACAGATACACATACAAGGCCGTCACCAGTAGCTAGTGACAGCTATATACCCGGCAGATTCTCACCCCCAACCAGCAGGGGACAGTACAAGTGACAACAAGGACGTGTTTGACGCATTCGACACACTTAGCTGTTCTAAAATAGCTGCGTAACAACGTGGCACCTTGGAAGACAAGACGAGAAGGACGGTTAATTAAAAGTGGATGAGGAAAAATTTGCCTCATGGGGTGAGAGGGAGAGAGACAGACAGACAGAGAAAGATATACCCAAAGAAGACTAACAGCAACAGAACAGACAGGCTTGCAGGCGACAGAGCCGTCAGACTGCCGGTTCCCTGTCATCGGAGTCTGGGGTACCCACCACCATCCAACCTTGGCTGTGAGCCTCCCCCAAAGTATGACTGATTTAAAAAAAAAAAAAAAAAACACTTCCATAAGCTGATCCTGGTTTCCGCAGCGACCACCCGGTCACAGTGGGCGCTTGTCCACACTCGCCTGTGAGCTCCGCTTTCGGTAACCAAATAGCAGTGCGACCACACAGCCCCCGGCATGACACAGTATCAGACACAGGGAGGTACAAGGAGGGGGCAAGCGTTTGGTATGGTACCGAAACAAAGTGTGGAGCAAAGACAAAGCGGGAGGCGAGGCTCAGACCTGTGTCCTCCAGCTCGCCATCGTCAAAAAAATGTCTGAAAAGCACTTTGCAGCAGAATCCATATTTCAAAAGTATAGCTTACTGACTCTGAACAACAGGAGTCTAAGTGGAAACCTGAAGTCGCTGCCAGGAAAGCTTAACGCTTCCTACAATCCCCGTTAAGCCTGGGGACCTGCGTGGCGAGGCTGCCCCAGCGTGGCCCGGCCGACACGGAGCACATTCTGCCCCAAAAGGCAGCTCAGCGCCACCCACGTTGCCAGTGCACAACCCCAGGGCCGGAGGGGGTCTAACAGGTCAGCGCCAAATGGCGCCACAGAAATCCAAACCACTGGCAGGGACTCCCAGGTCAGCAAGGAGGTCTGTGATACTCGCTAAAAGGCCCCACGTCTCACCTGAGAGCCAGTGCCAGGGCCAGGACTGAATGAAACATGACGGAATCACGATAATAAGCATGTGAGCGGCAGTCTGCAAACATCCTAATCTTATACCAATGTTTACACTAAGGAGGAAGGAGGGGGGGTTAAGATGATAGAAATAATCACAGTTCAAAAGCGGAGGAGGGCGGCTGCGCATCAAATGACACGTGGAACTATTAACGAGGACTACCCAGGGATTTTCTGGGCAAACGCACATACTTTAATCACTGTTTTGTGAAAATATTTCACTGCGAGGCAAACGAAGCAAAGACAGCAGCTGAGGAAGGAAGCCCCGAGCGTCGATTCATTGTGAGCGTCACTAAAATAGAGGACTAATACTGTGGCTCCATTTCAGTCTCTAAATGGATCCCTCTTAGCTGAACAAGGCTTTCAGGAAAAAAAACGAGTATTGCGACTGAAATTAAACTATGAAATGGGGGGGCAGGGGTACAGAGCGATCCACGACAGCCTGGTGTTAAACAGCTCATGTTTATGGAAGAAACGGCGGAACAAGACGCTCCTGGCCTTCCTACTCAAATATGAGATGAGAGCATTGAATTCTGGGACATTCACAGGTTTGTGGCACGTCCCGTGTTCGAACCGGCTCAGCAGAACACTGAACCAGCCCCAAACTCCACCCGAGGTGACACACAGGCACGTCAGGGGCACCCTGCCTGCACCAAACCAGCTACCAAGACCCTGGCAGGTCAACCAGCATGCAGCCAACTGGGGGGGGGCTCAAAATAGCAGCCCTGGTGCAGCGGCGTAATTAGCGAGCGGCGCAGCACCAGCAGCGTGTAATTTCAGGCCTTTTGGAGGAGAAAAAAAAAATTTAATACTAAGACTGGAAGCAGAGCAGAGACGGGCACTTTGAAGGTGCCACTGAGTGCCGAGGAAGGAAAAGGAAATTGTGCTTTGAAATGGGGTGCGCAGAGAAGCGACCTCTCTGCGGGGGATGTTCGGACACCTGAGATATCCACGTTAAACACCCCCCCAAGGCGACACTGCTGATTAGTCCTGAGGCTGAGCCTCCTGCGTGGCGCAGGAGAGCAGGAGCCACTGCTCATGTCTTGCGAGCTCTCAGTCCATACTGATCCCGCCCCTCAACCTGTGTTACTTCAGAAAAACACTTTGAAGGACCCATACAAGCCAAACAGGAAAGAGCACATCGAGCTCTGAATGATGATATTGTACCACAAGGTTGGGGGAAGGGTTGGTTTAGAAGATGAGGCACACTATGGGCCAAAATGACATGCACCACAACCTACTGTCACCCACAGAACAGCCCAGACGTCACCAGATGTGATTAAAGCAACCAGCATGGCTGTCGTCTTGGAACTCATTGGAGACTCCTGATTTGGCGGCGAGGCACAGAACCCTCAAAGGGGAGCATGTGGAGGGGAAGTGGACAGATAGGACATCTGAGAGGCACGAGAGAGCTGCTCAAAATATTGTGAAAAAGTATTATGATAGAAGAGAGGAGGGGCAAAGACCAAGAATGTGCCGTCGGGGCATCTGCCGTGAAAACAGATGACAGATGAGATGCTGGATGGAAGAATTCAGGAGCGAAATGGCTTGGGTACAGTTTAGCTGCACCTGTTTTTCTGTTAAAGCAGAGACGAAGAGGGAAGGAGAGAGAGGAGAGAGAGAGAGCGAGAGGAGGAGAGAGAAAGGCCAGGACAGAGAAGGAGCTGCCGTGAAGGTTCAAAACATCCAAGTGGAAAAACCAGTCTGGATGTAGAAGACGCCCTGCATCGTCCTCGTGATCCGTTCTGATCCTCTGTGCTTAAGGCCAAAGGCGCACCAACCCACGACAAACGCTGCCCTTGTCTTTCTGTGTTTATCACTGCCCATGTTTCCTGTGTGCTCAGGGGGTCCGGGTGGCCGGGGGAGTGGGAGGGAGTTTACACAAGAATACACACAGTCAGCTTCCCCTGCATCCGGCAGCGGGCTGGTATCTCACTGAGCGCGCTCACCACTGGGGCCCATGTACACACAGCTGGGTTCCGGGGAGCTGCCCGCCCTCATGCCGCAGACCCACCCCTAGAACTGCAGCCGGCCAATCGCAACATAAGCACTGACCTCAGCCATCAAAAGCATGTGGATTTGGGGACTTCTGAGACCCAATGGCAAACAGCAGGTCGCCTGAATGGCAGTAAATACCTCTCCCAGGTACAACCCAACACAACACCGGCACACAGACAAAGGTCCTTTCAGCCCAGTGAGTAGCATCCTGCTGGGAACCGTCAGACAGTCGGAAAGATAGAGAAGACAAGGCCAATGTGCCAACAAGGAGAGAGGCCGTCTTCCGTTCACATAGGAGACCTCACTGTGCAGCACAGTGGACAGCCCAGAGCGACCTTGACAGGACACTATTATTATCAACACTGGTCACGTCCGGTGTGCTGCCCGATTAAATCTGTAGTTGCACGTTTGCAATAAAGCGATGCACAGCAGCGGGGAGAACACAGATTAGCTTACGGAGGAAAACAGGGTACGACCGTGAAAAAGCAGGGGTAAGGGACTTAGGCAAGGGCTCCCACCAAGAGTATTAACATAGCAACAGAGGTGGTCACACCATAATTCAAGGGCTCTCGGCTGGGATGGGAAGGCGTTCATTTTTAGAGGGAAATCCCGTTCATTCAAAGCTGAGACCGGTGAAGTACAGTAAACAGCCGGTCCGAGGACAGCTGGGTCAGCCTCGCGGACGTCTTGAAATCCTCTTACCCATGCACAGACACACACGAAGCAGGCTGGTGTGTCATTAAGTTTTACTATCCCTGCCTCATTCCAGTCCTCCTCAATGAGACACAGAGATTACACGCTTCCCACAAGCAGCTGCTCGCAGGCCCCATCAGCCACGCATCATCCGGCCGACTTCCTCCACAGCCCACTGATTCACAGGCGCAGAGTCCTTCTGGACGACTGGAGACCAGGACAAGTGTTCCTGCTTTGACCTGAATCGCCCCGAGTCGGTGTGTGTGTGTGTGGGCGCATATATATATTATATATATATATATATATTTTTTTTTTTTTTTTTTACATTGTGGGGGCCAAATGTCCTCTACAATGTGATAAAATCCTGTTATTTTGACCTTGCGGGAACATTTCTTCCGCTCCCCACAACAGGACAGTCAATTTTGTAAAAATATGTGACGGAAATCTAAAACATAAAAATTCCAATAGATTTGTATTTTGTTTGGTTACTTATGGTTAAGATCATCATTGTTATGATACGTGTTTTTCCCATAGAAATCAATGAAGGGTCCCCACAAGATATGAATACAAATGTGTGTGTGTGTTTCAGGGTTGCTCCTTGTGGTCACAGGAGGTTGGAAACTGTGGCTTTAGTTAGACATACCTTATCTACATTCAGCTTAGCAGGTTAACTGGTTAACCCATGGGGTTGTGTTATACAGCATTATGGCAGGACAATAAAGTAAGTAAAGTGCACAGCAGGCTAATCACACACTGAAATGAAGACAACCCTTTTAGGGAGCTCCCCTTACTCAGAGAGGGCATTTTTAGACTGAGCAGTATAACAGCACTGCCCTGTCGCCCTGGGACAACAAGCTAAGGGGCTCTTTTCCTGCAGTCTGAGCGCGGGGAGGCAAAAAAACCAAAAAAAAAAACCAACAGGAAGCGCTTGCTGCCGCATCCTCTCGGCACGGCACCAAGGAGGAAACACCGGCCGCAGGTTTCAGAGTGCTCCAGGAAAATTCACAGCTCCGCGACAGTAACTGAACAAACCCTGGCTCACCACTGACTAAAATTATCTGGGTCAGCTGGTGTCTACAGAACTGCCACCGCAGCGGGGGGGGGGGGGGGGGGGGGGGGGGGGGGGGGGGGGGGGGGGGGGGGGGGGGGGGGGGGGGGGGGGGGGG
>JAODLD010000030.1:669876-686985 GCA_026781065.1 Mormyrops boulengeri | reverse complement strand
ACCCTGGCTCACCACTTAATAAATTTTTCTGGGTCTGGTGGTTTATACATAACTGCCACCGCAGCGCCCCCCCCCCCCCCTTGGACTACTGCAGATTTATGCACAGTCAGATAGCCCCCCAGATGCCTAATATAAGTAGCCACACCAACCTGAAGAACTTCAAGAATCTACTGAAAACTGTCCTACTGACATGAATGATGATAAGGTAAGTCCAAGGACACCCTGTGGGAGTGAGTAATTCTCCAGACTCCCAAAGAAATATGGATTGTACTCTCCCCCCTCCCCCCCCCACCACAGCCCATGCCAGAGAACTTCAAAAAGGCCCTGAATTTCAGACAAACCCTGCACATCTAAGCCACTCCCCCAGGAGTTGGGTCAATGCAAATCGTCATGGGACTCCCAGTAAACTCCAATTAAAAAGCATTTCAGGATTTCTACAAGTAGGAAAGATGATTATGAAATCAGAACTCCTGATCCGTGACCTTCACCCTAAGTCACCTTTGAATCTCCTGCCATCTACAAATAAGATACCATACTTTAATAGTTATACTCAAAATACATATTCTATTCACTAACAATATGACAACACAAAGACTGTCAGTGAGCCAGACCTGGGTGAGAGGCTGGCAGATGGATGGACTGAATACAGAACTTGAGTTCTGGTTAAGTCCACCTCTCTGGAGCAGTCTGAAAACCCAGAGCTAGGTTCTGGCCGCTTGTGAGGTGAGACTTTTCTTTCTTTATTTTTTTAAGTGGTCTTTGATCTACTTCGTTTTCTGGTTTCAGGCCCATTTAATGACCAAGAGGTTTCAAATCAGCAGGCGCACAAAAATGTGAGAAACATGAACTGGTAACTCAGGCCCTTCTCCCCGCAGTGTGCCGTAATCAGAGTACAACTCGCCTGCCAGTTACCGTTCACCGTTAGCTCACGCATAATAAGGCTTTGTTTGGTGGCTGCGGTACCGCTCCGTTCAACCCCCCCCCAACCCCGACCACTCCACATTGCATTTATCGTCAGGGAGACCTCAAAAGCTTGGCTCATTCTCTATGTACCTTTACAAGACCTGATGGCAAGGGGGATGAGAGTCAACCTGAAGACCCCAGGGCTGAATAGGTACACGGGGGGTGGGGGAGAGGACACAAAGACCACCCTGTCTACCAAATCTGAAGTGGACTGCATTTTAAAAACATTTGCTACTTGCACCATCAGCTTCACTGCAGAGCATTTTCTCTGACCTTGTAGCCATACTTTAAATCCCTAAACAGGAATCACTGGAAGGTAAATACCAGCATTTTTGGACCGTGTGATTATTAGCCCTGCCTTTGTCTCTCCACAAAGCTCTTGCGAGTCGTTCTGAACATCTGGTAGGACCCACATCTGCCTTCTCAGCAATCTATACCTGCTCCCCAGTGGAGAGGTGCAACGTAAGCCCATCTTCCAACAGTGAGGGAGCTCCGGACCACGAGAAAAGAGGACTCGCACAACACCGGGGACACACTGGCCCCCATGAGATATGAAGCAATGCGGATTTGATAATTAATGCATGGTTCAAGACGAGCCAGTCGCTGTGGCGCTGCTCAGACACGCTGATTGCTCTTTGAGCATGCAGGCAGCGGGGCCCCAGAAAGGAAGACGGCTTTAATTACCTCCGAACAGCGCTGTTAATTAAAGCGGGGGGTCTCAGCAATTAGAATTTCATTAATGGCACATCTTTTAAAAGGGGCTGTTTATTCGCCTTCCCTGGCTCAGCAAACCTAAATAATAAAGGCTTTAAACTAAGCGTCAGCTGTTTCCTTGAGTTCCTACCGTCAATGTCGACGCTGGTAAATCTCCAGAACATACAAACCAAGGTACTATTACTCACACTTACAAATGTTAAGACAAAGAACAGCATATCCTGAGATTACTGGACCACGGCTCATTTTTACTATCCACTCTTTTCAACTGTTAATCCCAGAGGAATTATATCACTTGAGGGCCTTATCGGGATAACCAGTGCTGAATGAGGTGAAGGAAGGTTTGACGGTCACACAAATGCCATACAAAACAGACATTTATCTCCATAATCCTATCAATCAATAATGGGCTCCTCTGTACGGCCGCATTAGCCATTCTTGGCGTCAGCATAGGCGTGGACCGGGCGCTGACACCTTCCAGGGGTGGGGATGGTCGAATCTTGGTGTAAATACAGGCTCAAAGCTCCCACATCTCCCGAAAACCTCCCTAAGACCTGGCCCTGAGCATGACCACTCCCTGAACAGGATCTGCTGACATTCGAGGTAGGGAGGGAAGGAGGGAGACAGGGACACTAAACCTGTCCCGGTGAATTGTTTAGGCTCAGCTTTCCTAGACTTTACGGTATACATTACAAAATTACAAACCGTCACACTGAATCACAGAGGATCACAGCTGATGGAATCTCAGAATTACTCCTACTGGTTCTTACTTACAGTGGTCACAGAAAGTCGAGACGCTTGCTTAATTCAGTAAAATACTGCAAATGGCTTGCTTTTATAACAAAAATCATTACTTTATTCGCCTGCTTATAAAAATATATCACATTTGAAACAACCAGTTGTTTTGTAACCAGTAGTTTAGTAAATTATTAATTTCATGTAGTAATAAATTGAAACCCAAATTATAGCTCTAAAAGCTGTTTGAGTAAAAAAAAAAAATATCATTGACAAGCAGTGTCATCGGATGATTTTTAATTAGTGACACCTTTGCAATAACATAAAACACCAAACATTTGTGGTTAGTGTCCATTTGGCATCCAGGGACTACAATTGCAATTAATAGTAAAATGGCAAGAACAGAACTGAATGAGTCAGTCAAAAAATTATGACATTTAATAAAAAGAAAATAACTACACATATCTTTCACACAGACAAGTTAAACATTGCTTGTGAGTAGACTTTCGTTATAAAACCAATAAATTTGTAACATTTTTACGGAATTAAGCAAGCGCCCGAAGAGTTTCTGTGAGCGCTGTACATGCATGAAAATCCACTTCATTTTTCACTGCCCCCCTTTAGACAGTCCATTCTGCTAGACACAGACACATTAATGAAAATTTTTTTAAAAACCAAATCTGGTAGATAGAGATTAAATGTCTTAGTGGTAAATGTTCAACACCGGTGAAAACTGCAAAGGCAAACAAAATAGCAACAAAATACCAATAGTCTTTCCTCTGGAAGGAATTACAGCTGCAAATCCTTCTAAAACGTGCAACCGGCTCCGTACACAGCTGCGCTTTCATTCTTACTGGGTCTCTTCCATCTCACTCCCAGTAGAATTGGACTTGGGATTCTGACCGGGTCATTGATTTTCTTCTTGTTAAGCTCTCGCCGACCTTGCAGTCATGGTCATTATCCTGCCGGACGGTCTGCTCTCTCTCTGGCTCACAGACCGTGGCACGTCTTACCAGAAGGCCTACCCATAATGCTCTGCATTTCTTCACCCGATCGTAACAAACATGTCCCAGGCTGATTGGACTGTCCGGTATCCCTCTAACAATATCCGCCACAACACAGTTTTTCTGACCTGTGTTGATCTACAATGTCACTGACCTGTTTTAACACTTCCTGTCATAATGTTTTAACATTTACCATAAAATCACATTCTGACAGGATTTCAGAATCCGATGTCTGCATGATGCTTGCACATAGAGAATTCAGACATGCTGTATGTCTTACAGTCTGGAACCCTGAAGTGTGCATATGCGAGAACACTTATGGGGTTACATCTTCATTCAAATTTCCCTGCCGATACATGAAGGACAGTTGTGTGCATCTGTTGTTTGATGTTGGACATACTTACACATTTCCAAGATTTGCAAAAACTGGGTGAAACTACCAGATTGGATTTTTAAATTTTTTTCCATAGACTAAGGTAAAACCAAATAAACATCTCCTGCATTCCACAGTAGCACATAAGTCATCTGTTGAGGTAAACACTGGTCCTCTACCTCGTAAAAGCAGCCTATTTTCAGAGGGTCTGCAGCAAGTTAACAATTAATAAGAGTGAAAAATCGAGGGTTAAAGCCTTCAACATGCTTGCACTGCAATTACAGTTCACAAGCCAGGGGGCAGAGAAGGAATGACTATCAGATATCTAGCTCAGCAGGCACAGGTGAACAATGTCGTAAGCCACACATCAGGGGGGCACAGGGTTCAAGTGGCTTCAGAGCACTCTGGGAAATTAACTTATTAGAATAAGGAAATATCCCGCGAATCAGACCACCCATGTCAGCGAGCCTTTGGACAAGTGACACATTGTCACAACTTCTCATTCAGACACGTGTCACTTTGAAAAGGAAGTGGCCGTGAAAAGAGAGAGAGTGAGCTGACCGTTACCTGTGGCGTCATGACCAAAAAAAGGAAAAAAGGCCATCCATTGATCTTCAAGTGAAGAGGAAGAAGGGCCTGCACTTCTCCCTATGGCCCGTTAGAAGGCAACACCAATCTTTTACAAGTATACTCTACTTTCTTGATTATCAAGCACTGTCATTACCAGGCTAACTGCTAACAGGCCTGTTATTAGCCTGAACCTTTCTGTGTCTAATAGGCACAGCACAGCTCTGAGATGGGGGTAAGGAGCAGGCCAGCAGAGGACAAACTAATCCCACACACATACCCTTGTGAGTCATGTGTACTTACAGCTCTGCCTCTCACTCTGCCGCTCCTCTGCTTCTTCAGCCCGCGCTGTCTGTCTGGCTTAAAAAGGTTCTGCAAGAGAAGGAACGAGAAACTCAGGATGGAAAATAAAATCAGGCATGCCAAACGAGGTCAGCAGATGCACAAGGCACACAGGCAGTTTCCCATAACGGGGTTCTGACAAGGGAAGGCCCAGCGTGAGAAATGGCTGGGTGACACGGTGATTAATGCACTTAAAAATATCCAAGAACAATAAAAATAAAAAAATGTGGGTGGGGGGGGGTGGTTTCTAACGAAAACCGGTAGCGGGTATCAAATCTGTGCACTCCGGCTCAGGGAGCCTCAGGCATCAAGGTGGGAAGATGCCATGGCATGTATCGCTGCCTATGAACCTGCCCTTCAGCTACCAGGGGTCACCAAGACCTTGGGCTCCATCTCTGCCTCTCTAGGGATATCTGCTTCACCAGAAGGGGACACCATTACCCAGCAAAGCCCAGGGTAGATTCAGCTCGTCCCAGACATGGCATCCCAGGTTGCAGGAAGCCACACTCTGCAGAAGGGAGATGCCAGGAGGGATTTCAGGCAGCGGCCAACCTGACAGAACTGCATCCTGGTAACAGATCTGTAAACACGGTGCATTTCCAGCCACTGCTTTAGCGAGTGGCGTGACGGGGAGCGATACGCACACAAGAGCCGGCTTGTTCCATACGGCTCGGCGTGGTCTTGAGCAATATGCCTTGAAAAGCATCGCAGATTGAGGCACTAAATGAACTTTCAGGTTCACTGGGTCCCCGTCACATTTCTCAATAGCAGGCAGCCTAACCAGAGCCATATAATGTTACACCAACGCTGCCAAAAACCGGTTTTATACATTTCTCCTAAAGCTCTGTCTTTCAGGTGTCTAAAAACCCACCCCCCCAAAAAACCCACCAATATCTCGAGGAGCTCAAAAAGAACAACAAAAAGTTGATGGTATCAGGCATCTGGGCTTTTCAGAGCCTCCGATTACCTTCAGGAATGCCAGTTCAGAGCTCTCAGATGTTTACCACGCTCTCAATTAATGCATTTGCTCTTCAGGACAGAGCTCTTAGTTAACGGTCTTCAGTGACTCCTCACTAGTGGCTCTTTAACTTGTATGGGATGCATGAGAGCTGACACCCATCAATTAGTTGCCAAGAGTATTTATTTAAAAACACAGTAAGGTGTGACTAGTTATGATGCAATAAATCAGAATCCACCAAAACTATTCAACACTAACCACAAGAACACAAAAAGGTAAAACCAAATTTAAATAAAACTACTCTTATTTGCTAAGATAAAAATGCTCTTTGACCACAATAAGAACAGGCTAGGTGACTCTTTTCAAGACTCGTCATCTCTGACTAATTCCAGCAACACAAGCACTTCTGCTTCCGTGACAAAGATTCTTCCTCTTAAATTGACAGCATAATAAGTTTGAGGCTCAGAGACTCTTAACCGTCATGCATCCGGGGTCTCTGGAGGACAGACATTTGGGAGTGGTAGCTGGTGACTTCCTGATAAAAGAACATGACTCTGAGAGGAGTGCCTTGAGGAACCAACAAGGGATTAGAGTACCATTTAGGCCTTTGTGGCCCCCCTCTGTTAAACCCAAAGCACCCTGAACACTGGGAGCACATTTTACAGCTACATTCACAGCACTGCTGCCAAGGAAAAAGTTCAGCCTCACGAGCTAGATGACTGGCCGGTGTCAGATAAATTCCTGCGTTTTTCTCCTGGATCCCATTCAGGGCTAACAGACATTATATTCCTTGGCCCACTCTCTGGTTTCATTTGTCTTCCTTCCAAAGTCTCCTCAAAAGCATCTGGGCCAATCTGCTGCAGAGTGGATCAAAACTCTTCATCTTGGCTTTGAGAAGCTTAAAAATTGTTTAAACTTGGTCTACAGGCAGATACACAGACAGACAGGCAGGCAGGCCTGCAGACAGACAGACCGACCGACCGACAGACAGACAGGTACCACTGCTAAACAATGCCACTGAAAAAGACCAAGCTCCCCAAGTCTCCAAACATCACCTTCTTCTACGAACTCAGCATCAGGCAACACCAAATTGGGGTCTCCTACTGCAAGCAGTAAAGCTGTTCGTCACCTCTGATGCTACACATTAAGCAATTCAGTAGGGGGCAGAGTCAAGACTGTTCTCTCTATAAATCATAATGAAGGACCTTCCGCAACTTCCGAAGGAGGACAGCCACTGTTACTCTGGGTATCAATACCAGATTGTAGACTACCTGGAGGAGATGCAAGGTGAAGTTACACTGACACACACGCACTCACATACACTGAAGGGCATCTCTGCAGTGTAGGCTCCTATCCTACTGCCTTTCAGAGAAGACAAAGCCAGTCAGGGTTCATTCCTTCATTTTACTCGGCGTCGGCCGTGGTGGTAATGGGGGAATGGGAACCGTAAATCTCAGGCTGTGCAGCTGGGCTCGCCGTTCAGGAACTGGGATGGGAGCTTGGACACGACTGCGGAGATTGCTTACCAAGATCAGAAAAGCAGTGGGGGTCTTTCTGCAGGAAGGTGGGAAGATCTTGAATAACTTTGGTAATTAATCAAGTAATACACTGGAGCCAGGAAAACTATTCTCTGAACACAGGCAGACTGATATTCAAAATTAGGTTACTTAAACAGCTAATAAAGTATGTTTTTTGAGTTTTGAGTTTTGTCAAGCATAAGGAAGAGAAGAATAACCTTGATGGAAAACAAACTTTTATCCCAACATGCAAAAGGTATGGCATGAAGATGCACTGTGACCCCAACTTTGCCCGTCTCACTTTCTAAAGACTCACTGATTCCCCGATCATCCAGATTAAAAGCATCGGTCGAAAACCTGAAGCCTGTAAACGACACATGATGAATCAGGGGGTTGGGTTCGAGGTCACAGGTCCTCTTGAAACTCCGGCTGTCACTGCAGTGTCAAGTAATAGAGTCCAGAAAGCTGACAGACAGCACGCGAAGCAGAACAAAGCAGACAGAACCGCGGCTCCCTGTGGCCGTGCCCTGCCAGTCACCCCTTCCTGAAGAAAGGGGCACAGCTACCGTGAGCAGGCCGGCATCCGGAGGCCAGAAACAGAACAAAGTGGATTAAATTACAGACCTTAAAAACAAAAACCACATCGTGTGAGAAGGTAAACGATAGCATGCAGGTATAAACGTTTTCGCTGGTTCCCCACCCCCACCAAATCCACCACTGCCATTAGCACGGAAAGGCTTGACAGGCACGCGAACACCTGCTGCAACTGATGAGAAACTACATCTCCCTGACATTGCATGCCCCCACTCAACAGCTGCCCCCCCATAAAGATGAACCTCCATCTGAATCTACATATGACAATTAGAGGGTAGTAATGACTCCTACTCAAGCACCGGAGGAAAGGTGTAATTTTATATAGAAATGCCATTTAATTAAGCAGGCCTTTTCACTGTGCCGACAGGCTTTTCTTGATCTGCATACGAGAAACATTTCAGCAAAATTATAAACTTTACCTGTTGAGTTCAACACCATATATTAAAAATATATGCCAATTTAAAAAAAATTATGCCCAAACCCTGCTGTCATTTTCACTCAGGTTGCCAGGGAGACAAGCAGGCGCTCGGTTTTGCATCGGATGCCTGAGAACCCTAGGCATGCTGGGAACTATTATATCAGGCAGTAAAAACCAGAGGCCAAGCAGCCAGGAATAAATCATTCAACACACAGGAAGCCAGCCAGGAAGAAAGGTCTGGAAAAGCACGGCTGCTCATTTGTTAGCGTGATTCATACTCAGCACCTGGGGAAGGCTGGGAATTTTCCCCGCATAGACAAACACATAAATAAGAGCGTAAATAAAAACCCGGGAGACCGAAGAGTCACCGTTTCGTACAGACTTTTTAATTGGACTGCACTTTCACAGAAGGCCATTGGCTAAATTTAGAATGGTAGGATGCCTGGCCTGACTGTTCTCATTAAGTTATCCTTTAAAAGCATAGATATCCGTGTCGGGGGGTTTCCTTGGAGGTGGTGGCACAAAGGAGGGGGTGAGATTCTTCCAATGGGTGAGGAGACCTCACTGGTGAGAAGGGCCGATGCTGTCCAGAGTCCTCAGCCCACAATGAAATATTTGGGAGGCGATTTGTGGAATTTCCCATGATCCTCTCCTCTAAGGCCAGGCAGGAAATGATTACATACAGGAGGAAGCCCATACAGCACTCAGACAGGAAGAGCTGCTAGCATTCGCCCCTGGAGTTGCCTGGGTGTCAGGAGGAGAAAATGTTTAGTGAGGTGGGGTAAATTTTGTTCTTTACCAACCCTAACCCCCCCCCCCCCCAAAACTGCAGTGCTTCCACTGGGCAGCGCAGAGTAATGGGAGCACTGAGCTGGTCTGGCAGGTGAGCACCTGATACTAAGCATGATGGAAATCAGTTCTACCCCAATCCAAGTGCCTCCTCGCTGCTGTGGACCCGCCGTCCTTTTGTTTATAGCTTTTCCTCCTTAGTTCTCTCCCGCAAAATGGACAAACTGCAGGGTTAAGCGATGCCAGTGAGCTGAAAGCCACCCCCCACCTACCCTGCCTCATAGCTCCTGAAAAACAAGCCTCTCACCGTTACCTTCTTAGGTTAACAGCCCACCTTACGAACTGGAGGGAACCCAACAGCCAAGATCAAGGTCGCCGGTCCACCTTGGGCCGGAGCTGTGGAACAATTCCCCCCTCCAGCCAATACACGGGTCAAGAAAGCGACTGCAGCAAAGCGGTCCTGCTTCTCCTCCCCGGATGTGGAAATATATGACATACGTGGGCTTCAGAAAGGACATGGAATGCTAGAGACACCGAGCACAGGAACACAGCGCTCCTGCTATAATGGCAAACAATAACAGTGACGTGCAATCCCATAACCCACTGTTGGTGTGTTGATCATCACCCTCTCGTGTCCGCGTGGGGTGTCGGGTCGGCTTACTTTAATATAAAGCCCCGCCGATCACCTCAGCAAGGGCATGAAGTCACACAGAAAGCCTTAACTACCTCACACCTGTCACCCAATCACAGGATCAGCCTGTGAGCGGCCTCAGCCTCTCATATCACCAGAGGACTGTGACTCGAATGGAAGATGGTGGGGGGTGGGGGTGATCACCTGAAATAAACAATGCAATCACTACAAGCAAGGGTCGCAGCGGAAACCCTATTCAGTCACCAGCAGTTATTAACCCAGATGACAGTCGACGTCCGGCTGCAGGTCAGCAGCAGGGGGCGGAACTACTAACATGGAAGTCACAGTCTTCAAACGATAATGAGACTCCGTTGAACACAACGACCCCACTTTTGGGGGTGCCGGGTTTGTAGACAGGTGTGTGGATACAGCCGCAAGCTTGGGTAGGGGGGAGGGTTCCGCGGTCACTGAAAACGACACGCTGGAGGAAGTTTAAGAACAGACCGTGTGTCCAGTGCCCACATGGCTGACCCACTTCCACGATGCCGTGCAGCCCTTGCTGCTGGGGCCTCTGAAGTGCACACCAAGCCAGAAGTCTGCCTATACTGGGAGTCAGCCAATGTCCTCCATTCTACCCCCTCACGTCAAAGGTCATCAGCAGCCACACAAAGCACCCAGCGAACTCTCCATAGGCCGAGCCAAAACAAGGTGTGGTTTTAAGGGACCAGTGCTTCATATAAGATGTGGTCAGAGCTACCACCCATAATGCCAGATTTCCAGTCCAAATAAGCTAAATTAGCAAAGAAAGCAAACATGCTTTGCAGTGCAGTGGCTCAGCTGCCAGATCCTTTGAAGGAGAAGGCAAAAAAAGACATGAGATGGCTACGCTAAGAGTAAAAACATTTCTCAATTGTAGGTGGGGTCTTATTTCAGAGCTCAGACAGCTTCTCTCTCACGGGGGGGGGGGGGAGTGAGAAGGTGGACCTTAGGGTTGCCATTATCTGTCTACATCCAGGATTCGACAACCCAGGCCTGACCAACTTCAAAACTTCCACCCACTTCCAAAAGGGGTCTACACCTCTAACGGGTAAGATACACTTCTATTAAAAATTGCTTTCTGCAAATGAACCAGGGATCAAAGCAGAGATTGCAAGTTCCAACTTTCACTTTCCCCAAATGATTTGTATGATGTACAGGTGATTTTGGGGGATTAGGGTGGATGTGCCATTTCCAGACATGGACGTGGGTCTTTCCATTCTCTTAGCCAATCATATTGTCCTTTTCAATAGAATATTCCCCAAGACCAAGAAAGGCCTCTCTGATCTAGGAGCCACAAACAGGCGGTGTGAAATGGCTTTGCGAAGAAAATTAGAGAGCAACATTTCTGCTGGAATAGCCGCAGTGGCAAATGGGAACATAGAGACATCTACAAGAAGCACTAGAGCTTTTCTGGGCCTTGGGGTCAAAGGTCAGCAGCTGGGAAGATGACAGGAAACAGTCCTTGCTTTAACAATTAGTTTCAACACTGTTGGCTGGCTTCAAAGCCGAAAGAACAGGGTGTAACAGAAACCTGTTGTTGCAGAAGCTTTTCGACATGGAGTAGGATGACCGTGGGTGGATCATCTGGCAGGAACGTCCTAGTGTTCATCAGGCTCAAGTAATTTGGGCTTTTGAAGCACAGCGCTTAAGTTTAACAGGTCTGTTTGAGCATTACTGCCGCGGCCCCCCCACACACTTTCCAGTAGATGAGCATCTGGCTGCTCTTGGATGGGGGGGGGGCTGCCAGGAGTTGCCGCATCCCCGAGCGGAAGAGCTGGGGAAAATTTGCAGGCTCTGCCTTTCAACGAGGGCGTCCGCTAACGAGGCATGTAATTTGGCATGGTGTAACCTCAGTGGCATTCCCAACCCAGTGTCAGTTTAACTCCTTCGCCTCTGGGCACTGACTCCCTCTTCAGTCAGTAGGCAAGCAAAATTTCTGCCAGCAGGGGGCATTACAACGCGAGAGCCACGGTCCCGACTGCAACAGAACTCGCACACAAAGGCACTGTAGTCCTCACGTGTTCTGATCAGTGGTGGGGCACAGTGCGACAACCCAGCACAACAGACCCCCGAAAGCAACAAGGGCCAGCGACTGCCCAAAGGAGTGAAGGTCTGTATTCCCCATTCCAATAAAGCATGTTGTTCAAATAACAACAGGTAAAGTTCCAACAAAGTACAACCAAAAGTACTGAAATGCCAAACCACACCAAATAGCACACACAAAAAACTTTGGGCCACCCACAGAGGGAATAAGCACAGAGCATCGAAAGCCCAGTCACTCCAACTGATAGCGAGACGTCGCAAGTCCCCACGATCCTGACTATCTTCGGCCTGCAAGCACGATGCCACATTCCATGCGAGAATGCGGTTGGCTTGTCGACACAACCGCCGACACGAAATCGACCGGAGGCACCTGCGAGCTTGAGTTGTTCCACCTGCATCTGAGCACACGAGCGGAGTAAACTAAAAGCAGGCAACTGCAGAAACCAGACGCTGACCTCCACAGCCTGGGAAAACCTGAGCGACAAATCATGTAAACATCATCAGACCATCTGGTACTCACCATTACTCACCAGCTTACAACGTCAAGACGGTTCTGCTTTTTTTTATTCATTCAGTAGTCTAAGGAAACAGAGTTGGAGTACGTTTGTGAACAGCCAAGGCTGTAAAAACCAGTCTCAGCTCCCTCTAGTAACACCAGATTCTCTCTGGCATCCCCCCAATTCACAGGAACCTGTGAAACTGCTCTAGGCAGCCACTTCATTAAAACAACATGAGTCCAATTAAAAACAGTTGTGCAATTAATACGCAGCTCTGCAGGGGGGGGATTTGGGTTTGATGGACACATGTTACAGTAAATTATAAACAGAGAAGTGGAATTACCGGGCACCTAAGATTCAGAAGGGAAATGACTGAAATTACCACCCCATGCCACTCCATAAACCACTTCACAACTGCAACTGCACGCCACCACAATAAACAGCTTCACATGGCAGGGAGCAGCAGCCCCAGGAGGAAGAGGTGGCCCAAACCTGGAGGTGAGATCATCTTTGCCAAAATCAGCCCATAAAAACCCAGGTGTGTTTCGGGGGGGGGGGGGCAGTGTCAACCTTGTGAGCGCCGTGAGTCACAGTTAAGTACAGGCCACACGGCCTTCACTGGGGATGATTCATAAAGTCAGGAGTCTCAGCAAGATGATCCAGACACAAAAGGATGACAAGTGATGACATTACAGGTGAGGGTTAGACTCTGTACCCAAGAGAAAAACCTGCCAAAAATGATCCAGAACAAATTTAATTACAGCACAACAAGCAGCACTGGTCCTCGCCTGAGAAATATCACATGCTTGGTTGGTGCAGTATGATTTCAGAGTGCACTTCACGAAGCAAGCAAATGGGCAGTATTTTTCAACATCGGCATTCACCACACGTTTTCCCTTTTAATCCATGTTTCTCCACTTATCCATGTTCAGGGGCTATGCTGCATTCAGCACTACCTACCAAATAGCCATTCCCCAATCTTTTGTTTTGTAGGATTCCCTATGCAAGCAGTCAGCATCATAGAAGAATTGTGTCAATGAGTCGTGATTCACATGCCAGGAAGCAATAAAAAAATTTTCTATGCATCATAGCATGTTAAATGGTAATTACGGCAGTGAACATGAAAAATACAAATCAGCGTTTGGTTTTCAGTGGGCTGCTCACAGTGCCGAACACCATTCAACTGGAAGCTTCTGGGTTAACAAACCAATGCGAGAAACACGGAAACTAAGAGCAGTCCAGCAGACTTAAATTGAAAAGGTGATCGCTGAATGAAAAGAGGAGTGATATTTTTCTGAATGTCATCACCCACTAAATATGTAAAAATGGCATTTGGCCAAGTCTTTGTTTCAATAACAAACTACAACCTCAGCTCAAAAGAGGCACAGTGCTTCTGATGAGACTGAACCACACAAACCGCACACGCCTAGGAAGCTCCCAGTGCACCTTCCAGCCAAACCGTGCAGTGTACACGCAGTCCAGGGGAGCAGGGACGGGGTATCCAAAGCACTCTAACTATTCATTTAAGTTTCATTCATCTCTCTGCCATCTCAGGGTGACTGAGACACGAATGTCCTCAGGTCTTAGAGGAATTCAAATCACGAGTATATAAATACTCAGAGGTAGGTGAACATAAGAGAACACAACAGGACATATGAGAAAAGCACTCCAACACACGTGAGCAGCGGCTCTAGAAGACTCCCGCCAGCTTACCCCTGCCTGTCCAGCTAATCATTACACTCCCAGAGTAAACGTTTACTTAGCGTTTCTGTAAATTGGGAGGCTCCCAAGTACACTAGCGGGAGGGGAAGGGAGGGGTGGGGTGTACAAGCTGCCCACTTCATTGTTCCTCTTGCTCGTGTAAATTTGCTTTCATCTCTGTGCAGCAGAGCAATGACCTCATCCCTATTGTGTGGGCAGAGCCCTCTCGTCCCATCCATGGGCTGGTTTGCTGCGCCAAAACTGACCCCCCAACCCCCTTCCACCCCCCACTCCCACATTCCAAAGGCTTAACGGGAAATGGTATCAGAATGATCTCCTGTTCACAATGCGCTGCAGGTTGCAGTTCCACCATCCCACTCCACAGCCTGTGGGATTCTGGGATAGCGGACATAGAACCCCAGGGCAAATTCTGGTCAAGCGACCCTTGGGGGTCCCCATGTCAAATTTCAAGAACAGCAACTCCAAAAAGGTGTCATTGCTTAAACTGCTTCTGATTGCAGAACTCCAGACTAACTTTTCCAGTAGCAGCCCTGGTTCTACCAACTGTCTCAGCGGGTTGCACCACCAAATTTGGTTGAAAGTGGTATTATTTCTCTTTCACTGGCTCAGCCGGTCTGTCCCTCTGTGCAGCTGCACTCTCATCATCACTTGTGTCTGTTTCAGGAATAGGGCTGGGCTGACTGTCTATCGCCAGTGGCTGACAGACATTACGACAGTGAGCCAGCCTCCTGATACCCCCTCCGTCTCTGAAAGTTTTTAAATCTACCTGCTTCTATCTGCATCAGTAAATAAGAGGGCCAGTCTTTATTCGTATAGTAAGAAATTAGGGTTAAAACTTACGTACAGAGCGAACTTTCCCGTTCACTCGGTCTTAATTCCTAATCGTACATTATACTGTTGTTAAAATGACGATATACAATATAACGCCATTTCTCGCCCTTGACACTTAACTGATAATATTTATAAAAAATATGAATCAGTGAATTATTAATATCGCAAGGACTAGAGGAACCTATTGCTGATTTACTGTCACACCCAGGCTTTTACAATCTTAATTTTCCACATTGCATTTGAACCAACTACCTGGCCGGACTACAGTAACTTGAAATAATGAATTATATTTCCCTGATTGGTTAATAGTACCCAAAAAAGACAAAACGTTACTATGCTTCGAAAAAAAGAAGAGCTTGAAGTTGTTTCCGATCACACCTTTATTTAGAAAAAACAGATCATCAAACGTCATAGGCTGGGGTTCCTTTTAGCGACCAAGTGTGTGGACATCATCACTATAACTAAGTAAGCATAGCCGTGAGTCTCAGGCTTCAGCACCTTGCTATTTGAGTGCACAAGCGCATTCACATAGGCACTCAAAAAAAAAAGACCATCCCAAAAAAGAGAGCAAAAAAACACATTTAGTAGTAAAGAAGAAGAAAAAAGCTTTCTAACACAGTTCGTTAATATAGTACCCCTGCCAGGGCACAACATCCTAATGATTATTATGCGCTCGCACAGATGCCACCACATGAAATATTAACTCGCACACTCAATAAATAGTCGCATAAATCTGAAGCCCTGGATTGCCTGATGCCCTCCTCGACATCAAAATGGTTGAACCCTCAACAGCTGGACATCACCTGCCTAACCCCACCGCATCTGCCCCCTCCATCACCAGCCCAGAAAACACACACCACCACCACAAGGCATTATTCCAGTTACAATGTTCTTAGTCAGAGTGAAAACAAGAGAGCTACCAAGAAAAGCAGGAGCTGAGCATGCTGGGAACATAGCTCCATCAGACAGATGATGCGTGCGTTGTCTATATACAGACCTTCTAAGGCAAGCGGGTGAGAGACTGTGAGTGAGAGGACTTAATCAGACCAATTTATTAACAGGGATTACAGACACTCAAGACCACAATAGCCCATTACTATGGCCCAGCATCAACGATGTCACCTAGGTTCACAACGACAGCAGAGACCTTTACTGTGTGAACTATAGGTGTCTATAAGCATGGCAGAGAAGGGTTTCTTTAATTTCCCTCTATCTTCAACATAAAGCTAGACACATGAGCACCAGCCCAGCCTTCCCGAGATATGCAGTGGCTGGCCAAAAACTAACAAGCTACAGCTACAAGCTCTCTGCCGTGAAACGTGGGGCGTGCATCTCATCGACTTCTGTTACACTCATGGAAAAGCCTCGAAGGTCACGGCCGCCATCATTCGGCCCTGGACAGAAAATCGAAAGCGTAATGTCTTTAATGACTTTAACGAGAGCCTCCCGCTGTTCCGCTCCCCGAGCAGCAGGTGTAGTCGCACCAGCACCTCTGCAGATGGACTCGATAGCTAATGGACTGCCGAGGGAGATCCCACACCTCCCTGAAAGTATTCCAGTAAATCCCTGCTTGAAGGTCATACGTTTTAAGCCTGCCAGGGCCCGGAAACTGGCAGCCCACCAAGCAGATGAAGCAGGAATGTTTTGCTGAGTTTTGGTAAGAGCCTAGTCGAGAGTGGAACAGGTTTCGAAAAAGAGTGATGAGTAAGATTTAACTCAGTCCAACATAGGGCGGTTTCACTGGAGTCAAGTTTACCATCATCATGTTAATCATCAGATGCCGACATATTACGTGACTGGAGGAGGAGTTGAGACGGACATATTACTGTGTGACACTGTCAAAGACGCATGACATTATAGCGTTCATTTAGAAATCGCTTTTCAGCGTTACGACTCCTTAATTAATTCCTTAATTCCTCCTTAATCACGTAATATGACGGCATCCATTTCAATTTTCAAAAATTTATCATCATACATGCGTAGTACAAAGATTTCCTTACTCATGTGCATCCCATGCTACCATCAAACAATACGAGACAATGAAACGGCAAAATAAAAAGAAAAAAAACACACCTCTACTATATAGACACTGCATAAATAATAAAAGCATTATCTGATCAGAGCTGCCGATCCTAGTTGTGCATCCCCCCTACTCCAGCCACTGTTTGAGTGACATCCAGAAAAAAATCCTTTCATAATCCATCATATGACGAAAGCGCCTGGCCTGTAGCAGTTACTCAGTAATGGCGTGAGAATTCCACATCTAATGGGTATCTGCCCTGGATCTTTGACACTGGCATGACAAGCATCCCTGTCCAGTATTCAGCTTAGTGAAATTCTGCCCAACCGTGCGAATAAACAGAAGGTCGAGG
>JAODLD010000030.1:630563-669841 GCA_026781065.1 Mormyrops boulengeri | reverse complement strand
CCCCCCCCCCCCCCCCCCTCGCTTTGTCAGGAAGCCCCACCTTGTCATTCCAGTTTCCCATCGACACGCCCGGCTTCACTTAACACCTATTCACAGGATGCAGGCCGACCCAAGTGACTCAGTGCATTACGCAACTCCAGACCCCCATTGGGTCAGAGGGGACACCCCCTAATTGACCGTACAGCCACAAGTGCAGAGCAAGGCATGCACTGTCACTGCAAATAGGGTCACAGAGTGAGCTTTCAATATGTGCATTCAAGGCTAGGTTGTGAGGTGGTGGGGGGGGGGGGGGCAAACAATGGGGTTTTGTTTTCCACAATGAAACCTCATTCCCACAGCCTGCTAGTCTTGACCGCGATACCACACAATATGCCATCACCATCAACCCACCCCTGTCTGTCCCACACAGCTGATATGGCATGACTGTGGAGACAGAGAAAGGGGGAAAGAGAGAACGACAAAGAAAGGGGTGAGAGAGAGAGGGGAGGTTTCTGATTCGTTTGAGAAGAAAGAAAAAAAAAAACTGTGGGGATGACATTTCAGGCCAGCCACATCGAGGAATGGCAGCGCTGTAAGATGATAACAAAAAAATAAGCTCAATATGGGGCAGCCAGGACCACATGACCTGCCAGGATACGATCCGCAGCCAAGCAGAAGATGTACACAGTCAGGTGATCAGATGAATCCACAAAATCCGCTGTGACCACAGAGCAAGTTCAGCTAGCCATCCACAGATCATAATGCACGTCTGCCAGTGGTGATCAGGTGGAGATGTTACAGGACATTTTAAATGGCGTCTCTCAAACACAAGAAGTGACAGATCCGTCGCCACGGCCTTTAGGTAGAAAAACGGCTAAGCAAAATTCCAAGAATTTCCAGAATTCCCAAAAGCATCTTTCCCCTCATCAGCCTCTTCAACTAAATCAAATAGATTTTTAGCTCATTACAGTTTTGTTGTATTGGCATAACCCTGGAGATTTTACAGGTTCATTCGGAGGTGTCTGACCCAACCCCCCCATCCCGGGGTATATGTGACTCCACCACTGCAGCAGGACACACTTTCCAATCCTCTCGTGGAAACAGCAGATGCACATTCAGCTGGAAGATGACACACGCGGGGCTGAGAGATGCCGTCTGCAGTGGCAGCGTTTTATTATATTCCCGTCAAGCCAGACAGCACCTCACCCAAGGACACGGACAATGTTAACGCAACGATTCGCAATTAAAGGGAAACGTGACTTCCGGCTCTGCTCGACTGACAAAAGAACATTAAAACTCATCTAGAAGACCCTGAAAGGCTTGCGGGGAATTGACATTTAAAGATAACGAGGAGGCATGGAGCTAAGATAACTGCCGGATCCACAAGGTCTGAGCGCGTCAGCCGACCGCGCTCAAACAGAGCGTGAACGTTTGAGGCAAACGTGTCGATTAGGGCAGTCGCCTGCGCCTGCCCATTAACACCTGACCTCCAGAAGAGCAGAGGAACCGGCAGGGGGTGTGGTTTTAATTGTAGGGAGACCCTGACACCCTGTCAAGACAGCACCTGAGGGATGTGGGGTAGGGGCTGTTTGGTGCCGTCCAATCCAACATCACCATTCTCTACAAGCACACCGGGTTGGATCTACCATCTGGATAGGAGCTGCACTACATTCAGTATTAAACACAGCCACCCCAAACTATTATCCATTTTCATCCAAAGTTATACTTTAAAGTCGCCTCATAACTTGGGACGCAGCCACCTGCCATTAGCGATGCAATCTTCAGCCCTTTCGTAATGAAATCACGGATGACTTCATTCCAAACTTGTCCTCCAGCTTTGTGTGGGTGAACTGAAGAGGGTCCTTAAAGTCATTAATGTCGATTCTCCCTCTGGAGAGACCTCACGTGACCAAAGCTGGAATGTCTTAAATCTCCAGCCCAAATCAGCAATTAAAGCAGCATTAGTAAATTACAGGCAAAGCCAGCAGCAACACTGTTACTCCCGTCTGCCATTAAAACATTTACCAAACAGAGGCTGAAAACAATTGCACATTCATTATAAACATAAGGCCAGTCAAAAAGGAAAAGCAAATATTACAAAAATGCACCAATGATTTATTTTACAACGTTGTTAAGTACTAGACAGTTTGTTTAAGAAGCCAAACCCTTGAATTCAGGGGGAGGAACATGGCACCATGTGGGTGACAACAGTCTTAAAAACAGTAATGTGAGAAACATGGTGCAACAAGGAGATCTTCATTTTATTTCCTTATTTTTCATGCCTCATGTCCATTACATGGCTGAATGTCACTCCTACCTTCTCTCAACAGCTATTCATCCATCCATCCATCCATTTTCTGTAAGAACTGATCCTATTTAGGGGTTCCGGAGCATATCCCAGAGGCTATGGGCGCAAGGCAAGGAACAACTCAGGATGGGGAGCCAACCCAATCACAGGGCACATTCACACACCAGTCACTCACACATGCACACCTGCAGGCAAATTGGCAACTCCAATCAACCTTAGCATCCTTTTTTGGACCATGGGGGGGAAACCAGAGTACTCAGAGGAGACCCCATAAAAACACAGGGAGGACATGCACACACAGAGCCAAGGCAGAGACTCGAACCCAGGTCTCAGAGGTGTGAGGCGACAGTGCTAACCACGCTGCCACCGCACCACCCCTTAACAGCTATTACTTATATAAAACTAAGAGCCATTTCCTAGAGAAGTTTTTTCAGACAGATTCTGACTGACCAAAAGGGGAAGAACAGCCAGGAGAAGTTTGCCAGCTTCCTCGAACTCCAGGCTTCGCACGAGTGGGCAAAGTTCCCACAGTAGAACGCACAGAGGAAAACACGGCAGGAATCACACCACCAGCGTCAGCAGGCGGATGAAAGCGCGACGGGGCTTGAGATGCACGACACCACCTTCCCTCTGGAAAATTCAGCGCTGCAACAGCAGACGATGAAATATCCCATTTCTGAGCACAAAGACTGTCAGCGTTTTGCTCAGATGACATATCGAGCCTATCCTACTTACGGTTTGGCTCCTTTACGTGGCGTTCACTTCCCAGCGAGGAACCCAAGATAACAGAAATCGGACTCCTAGGGTGCATCCTTGCAACTTGGCCGGTCTCAAGGACCACTCTGCTTTCTTCGGAGGTGTTACCCCCAGTGACCGCTGCAGTCCTGGACATCCTCGGCAAAAACAGGAGGAAAAGGATCCTCTGTCTATCTGCCCCTTTACTGTCCTGATTCACACTACTTCATCCAGCTCAAAAAGGCCCACAATACATCAATCGGCATATTATTTGACAGACAGCCAATCAAAAATCCCCTGGCATGCCTCTATCACTGCAGCCTCCAACTTGTCCTATTTCAGTTAGATACTAGTAGTATCTGGTACTTCCCTTGCCAGCACATCAGTGTCAGCCTTCAGTAATCTTGAGTAGCCAACACAACATTAAAAGTTTCTATGGTATTTTTCAGCATAACAGAGTGTGCAGTAGCCCTAGCTGCCCTTCTAACCATCCTTATAAATGCCACACACTCATTTCACCATGGGCTTGGTCTTCTGCTGGAAGCATCTCGGTCCACAGGTAGGCAAACTACCCTGAAGTCCTAAGTCTTTTGGACTAGGAGAGAATAACAGAATTATATCAAAGGTGACTCTCCTCAGTTACTCTCAAGCACACAGAACTGAAAGCCATGCCAGATAGCTGCCAAGGGGAGTCTGGACCCTCCCCCCGAGCCCAGGACTAGTTAATCCCATGCACATCGTGCACCATTGCACCTTAAAATTATCCATCTGTCCATAGGACCGTCCATTCATTTGTCTACCATATCCCCAATAATGTGGACCAAGGGTCACTAGCTCATCGCCCGCTACCCCCACGTCAAACCGAGAGAAGGAAGCACGCATTGTCAGCAAAACCAGGTGAAGAACCACATCCTACACCAAAGGTTCTCCCCATTTGCTTTTTAGTCAATGGGGCCTGTCACTGTGCATCTGCTCTAGCTCCTACACACGGCAGATGCGCTGCCCCGCTGAGCAATGGGGGACAATCTGCTCTCAAGATACAGTTTTACAGAAGTATAAATGGAGACTGGGGAGTCTGTAGCGATGCTCATTTGGCTAAGAGATCATAGCAGTGGTAGTAGAGAGTTAATGAAACAACTACAGAACTACCCTGGTGGAAGCTTGTGCCGAGCCCCCTGTTGCCATGCAACAGGCAACGACCACCCACCCAATATGCCCTCAAAAAAAAAAAGAGAGACTTCATTAACGAATTTGAACAGAAGTCATTTTACCGTTTCACTCAACAGACTAAAAACCCCTAAAGAAACCATATGAAAGATTCTTTCATTTAACTTCCACCTTCTAGCATTTTGGTTTAAAAACAAAAATGCAGCCTGGAATTGGTAAATAAAGAAAACGATTTCAAAACTTTCCTGGATTACAAAATATGCATTAAGCAGGCATCCTTAGACAGTGTAATAGGAAGAAATTTAAACAAGTAAAACTCGACAATGACGATTAAACAAAGACAGACAAATGGACATTTTGTAGAGAAAAGGTTCACGAATGACATGTTTTAAAAAAACATATTTATATTTTGAGTTGTTCGAGCAGCATAGACCACAATCCATAACGTGTGTCACCCGTGAAAATCAATCGGCTAAATACCGCCATGTTATTCAAATAGAGCAGCGATGTTTGTCAATACAGTACAAAGGATCTCTTAATGCAACTTAGCTAACAACACCACGTGTCTTTATTTATTTGCAGCTTGGCGGACGTTTTGGTGCTGATTTAATGTAAGCAGAGGGTTGCTGGGATATCCATGAAGAAACTGTGCGCCTTCATCCAAATGTTCTTGTTCACATCCATCGGGTTTTAACGATGCCCTCTAGTAAAGTGACAAGTTCATGCTGTCATCGCTTACGATTAATAGTCAGTAGGCAATCGCACCCAGTATCCCGATTCAAAGCAAACAACATCAATTTGTGTAAAAGCGGGTTTTTTTTCCATTTACGGATTAATTGCATAAACAATAGCACCAGACACACATCTGGACAAACGTGATAGAATTTCCAAGTAAATGACACATATCTTTCAACGTTATCCTAAACATGACAATGTAATGGCTCGTCCATTATCGTTACTCATCATTTCTTAGTAATTTCCCTTGGTCAAATAATTATGTAAAATTATTTTAGACTTAACTTTGCTTACAGTTAGAGTCAGCTACCACACCTTGTCTACATTTACTGGGACCTTCTACCAGCGCACCTTAGTTTCAATAGGCGCTGAGGGTACCTACCTAGCTGCTGGCTCTCATAAAACCGTGACTCTAACCAGTCACTGTGATTTCTTTCAGTGAAATTAACTGTTTGCTATGTGTATTCGTGATAATAATATAGTTTTAAAGAAACACCCATGCACGGCAAACCGGGGCGACGTGTTTCCGACTCACCTTCACCCTTCCCTCCTCCACCGTTGTGAGCCACGACCAAAGAAAATCCTAAACGTAGCCCCCGGTTTTCCCGGTTTTCCACTTCCACGTTAGGGTCCAAGCGTGCGAATGGAGAGGCAGGAAGGAAGATCGGTCCCCCGTTTTACGGTGTCTTCACGGTAACATCCCCGATCGTTTGTCAGTCCCCGCTTAGCAGCGAACTCATACCCGGCGATTCCTTTTCGCTACCGTAAGTTAGAAGTTTGTTACAAACTTGCAGCTCCGCCTTGCTAAAGGAGCTGCCGGGGAGATGAGATCACCGCAATCCACCCCCCTCACCCCCAACGCTGGACTCTCGCGAGAAACCCCATGCAATAAAGGGGGGGGGTGAACGAAAAGAGTAAGAAAGAAAGAGGGAGAAAAGAATGGGGAAAACCTAGCACCGGCAACCCAAAGAAAGTGCAGCATTGCACTCCGGGTGTATGTCGTATTTTAGGTGTTAGGCATTGCTTCTTAAGCCCTCTGCGCGTGTGGGACGAGAAGGCACTTATAAAGTCTGCCCACCACTGCAACATCGCGTTTCTGCCCGACCCAAGTAATACACTTCTCCGTTTGCACCCGGGAGCATATAGCAGTGTTTCTATGCTGTGTGACCTATTAGCTTAATGCGTCTTTTCAGGACACATGTGCTCTATTCTGTTCCACTGGCACACTTCCTGTTTTTCCTTTTGAACTGAGTACCGATCAGCAAACACATTTCTCTGAAGTGCCTGCCCCTCCTGATTTTCATTAAATGCGGAGCAGCCTAGCACCCATACTTTGCCTATTATTGTGTGCTCTTTTTACTGGTTTGATTCAAGTGAGTAGTTCATTCAGCTGAGAAAACAGTCAAATCTGCCGTCACTTGCATAGAACCCTTAAAGTAAGTAAATAACGAGCTTTAAGGTCTTTAAACATACTGGCAAAGACAATGCACTATAGCGCTGGGGATATTAACTTTTAAAAACTACTTCAGATTCTGCATGATCAGTGTTTCGGGTTAATATAAACAGTAGGCATGCGCTGACAATAATGGCAGAACACGCCAGGACGACTTAATTTTGACGGCATAGGCACTGCTGCGGAACAAATTATTTAGACCAGGGGTGTCAAACCGCAGTCCTGGGGGGCCGGAGCCCTGTGCGGCTTAGTTCGTTCCCTGTTCCACTACAAATGATTCAGCTCAAGAGCTGTGTGGTAATTAGCACAAGGAGTTGAATCAGGTGTTGTTAAATGAGGGTAAACCAAAAACTGTGCAGGATTCCGGCCCTCCAGGACTGGAGTTTGACACCCCTGATTTAGACCCTTCAGACCACAACAAAATCACTCCTATTCGGACAGGCAGAGGGAGAATACATTCGTCTATCAGTTGCTCACCCTTGCATCAGGGCCGGGGTTTGATTGTGCCTTTTATGTAAATTGAACATTAGTAGACGTCCCGTGCACCCTCTGGTGTTGCAGAGCATTATTGCACGCGTCAAGTTTCGGAGTGCTTCGCTGGGGCTGTGCTGTGAAGCCGAGAATATCTCTATTGATTGAATTTCATTTACCGTCGCGTTAATTGTAAACGACATGCGGGAAGGCGACAGATTGCATTGGTATGCATCCTTGTGTGATTCTTTAAGGTGAAGATGCAAACGTACACTGAAGGACTTGGTGATAAAGGTCGAATACATTTGAAAATACAGTATTGCCCATGTCATGGAAGATGTGTTTGTACCATGGGTCCCTCTCATACATTTTGCAAATGCCTCAGAATTTTAATAATGCCAATACGCAACATGGGGTATCACCGGGGGCGGTATTAAAGGTAGAAACTGTCAATGGGAAAAGTCAGGTGCTTCTCCTATCAGTACGTGATATTGATCAGAATCCATATACAGGCCTATATCTTTAATTAAAACCATGGTTGCATTAGTGAGTGGTCTGTTTCATTTTGGAATGTGATTTAGGAACTCGTCCTTAATTACACGATCTGCTCAGCATTGGGATGAGAAGGTGAACTCTAAAAACACTGGAATTCTGTGTTTGTTAATTAGCATTGCATTTCAAACGCACGGTGCTCAATTAGTAGAAATACTGTAGCTGTGCAGATCCTGTACCGGTTGTTGCACAAATGATGGCGGGGATGTTCGTTTCGCTTCGAGATCTAAACGAATGTTTTTCTATGCGTATTTTTTATTTTTTTTTACTTTTTTTGCCTTTATTCCAGCGTGTGTGAAAATTTGAAAACGGTGGTGTGTGCGCTGGTTTATTTATTGTACGAGACAATTTTTGTTTTGGCACACTCTAAATGATGCTATATTTCATGTGCAAATGCTGCGAATTGATATTCGTAAAAGGGTGAAAGTGACCATTGGGCAAGTCACGTGGCAGCATATTAACGCGTGATCCTCATACTCCTTACATAAAGCAAGGTTGGTAAGGGACAAAGAATTAAAGTATTTTATCAGCTGAGGCTTCAGATTTCAACTAAGGAGAGTTGTGTGTGGTGACATGTCCTAGCAGGTGATGTATTGGGTGGCCTGGATTCTACATCAGTTCTTCATTGACACACCAGATAGTACCCTTCCCCTGACTCCACTGACACCAAGCTTCCGGTGTGAAGCAGACCAGCGGATGGCAAAGGTTTAGTCTGCGTCCCAATAGTCAAAAGCACTAATAGATGCAACATTCAAGAAGGTCAAGTCCTCCAATTCCAAGAGCTGCTTAAATCAACCAACAGCCCCCTTTTCCAAAAATGACCAAATCCATTGCAATTATAGCTCCATCTTGAATATTTTTTTCACTAGAAAAAAGAACTTTGTCATCACAATGACATGACAACCCTCAGTGACGTGCCCCCAATTACTTCTGCAGTACTCTGACTGCACGATTGCTGAGGTGCATTAAGCAATACTTTTTATGTGGCAAAGAGGTTATATTTTCTTTGACAATGCAGAATAAATGCCTGTGCTATGTCAGAATTCTACTGGCAATTCACTAGGTAGACAGCACAGTGCATATAAACTGAGGTACTTATCTTTGTAACCATGCCTGCACATGCCTCTGCAATAAAGGATGTTTCAACAAAGATTTCTTCTTAGTTTGTGGTTTCAGTCTGGCCTCTTTGAGATTTCACAACAAAACATGTAATTGACATAACTCCCATCTGCTGAGCTATCAAGGGAGACACTGTGTTAAGATAGAGACACAGATTCATTATGGTTCAGAACTGGAATTCTGCTAGCGATGCTCCTCAAAGAAACCTGCCAGTCGATCAGCAATTTCTTATGCTTTTAAGGTGGGTTGCAGATGGTGTCGTGACGCAGTGGTTGGCTCTATTACCTCGTACCTCTTCTCATATCACCATGGAGTTTCCCCCCACAGTCCAAAAACATGATAAAGTGCATCAGAGTTACGAAATTGTCCATGGGTATGAATGGTGTGTGCCTTTTGATGGGTTGGCGCCCCCTCCTGGCTCATTCCCTGCCTTGCACCTGAAGCTACTGGGATAGGCTCCAGACCCCCGGGAACCCTGATTTTGACAAGCAGGTACAGACAGTCGCCAGATTAACAGGGTCCAACTTACGGGCAACTCATACTTATGAACGGACTGCCATAAAGTTTATTATATTAATCATTCAGGTTATATAGGCCAATAATAGTTTGTAATAACGAATGTACATACTACTCTGTGATGCCTTTGTGATTCATCAGCATGTGGTACAATGTAATACCATATGTAGTTAATTTTATTATTACTGTATTGCTACTATTATTATGATGTATTATTATTGTTCTGACTTTCCTACAAATTTGACTTAAAGATAGATGTAGGGGACTGTCTGCACAGAAAATAGATCGATGGCAGGTTGTACTACAACCACCTTGGTTATTTCAACAGAGATCCAGTGCAGAAGACTGTCACCAGCCTTGAAACTCAAGGTCATTTATACTGTAGGTATTGTACCAGCGCTTACTTAATCCACACACACCTCAGATGGGGTTTATCTTTAATCCCTTTCATAGTGCTTTCGTTCGTATATATGCAGTCATATGACTGCAAGCAGCTATGAGAACTGAATGTAGAAACAGAGTCGCTTCAGGTCTTTGAAGAAGGAGGAGCACTATACTGTCATTGCAGAACGGGCCACAGAATTTACCCTAGCTCAGCTGGCTTGGACCTTCTCAAGCTGATGCTGCTCATTTGGGAATCCTATGCATATAGCTTGACTGTTTTATTTTCTTAAAGGGTGGAGTTCATCAGATCGGTGTAGCTCCATTTACACTCAGTGACAAAAGAAGTTAAGCACCCAGACAGAGGGGTGGAAACAAAATGAATCTGCATGTGAAGTCATGTGACTGTATCGCAGTGATTATAATATCAGATGAAATGGACAACAGAGTGAGCAGTTTGGGCACACTGCTGGTCCCATGTCAGTAGGGTGTGGTCCCCCACGCCCCCGGGCCTGGATACATGTGGCGATACAGTGCGGAAGGGAGTCGTACAGCCATTGTATCCTCTCCTGTGGGAAGTCAGCCCACAGCTGTTGTAACTGGCCCTGAGATCCTGTAGACTGGCATCGGGTCTGAGTTAACATCCAAGCTGATCCCACATATGTTCGAATGGGGAAAGATCGGGGGACCTGGCTGGCCACTGGAGGACCTCAACATGATGCAGGCAGTCTATAGACACATGTGCCATGTGGGGACAGGTGTTGTCTTGTTGAAAGACTGTACCAGGGTGCTGTCTCAGGAGGGGTAAGACATGCGGATACAGGATGTCATTGACGTAGCGCTGTGCCGTCAGGGTCCCCAGAATCACTACCAAAGATGACCGGAAGTCACACCCTATGGCTCCCCACACCATGAAGTCACACCCTATGGCTCCCCACACCATGAAGTCACACCCTATGGCTCCCCACACCATGACGTCATACCCTATGACTCCCCACACCATGATGTCATACCCTATGGCTCCCCACACCATGAAGTCATACCCTATGACTCCCCACACCATGAAGTCACACCCTATGACTCCCCACACCATGAAGTCACACCCTGTGGCTCCCCACACCATGATGCCAGGAGTAACGCCGGTGTGTCTCTCCACAACATTGGCAGTATTGGTCCTCTTCCCTCGGTGCCGCCATATGCACACACGACGGTCATCTGTGATAATGCAGAACCGAGACTCCTCGCTGAACATGTTAAGACGCCACTCATCATCAGTCCATGCCTCCTGGTAAGGCACCACTCCAAACGCAGCCGTCTCTGCGCTGGTGTTAATGGCAGCCTATGCATGGGACATGATGCCAGTCGTCGAGACACAGTGCGGGGTGACACGGGGTGCTGTAAAGAGTCCAATGCCTGTGTCCGGGTGGCAGGCGCAGATGTCATGGGGTTCTGTAATACTTGGCGTACAATACGACAATCCCCCCATTGTATGGTCTGTCTTGGGCGACCGGAACCTTTACAAAGTGTTTAGGTGCCCTCACCTGCTCATTGCTTCCAACATTGGGTGACATCTGCACCCCCCACATGCTGGGCAATTGCACGATACGACCACCCAGCCTCATGCAAACCCACAATGTGACCCCTATCAAACTCTGTCAAGTGCTGGTAATGCTGTCTAATGCGTCTATGAGGCATCCTCTGTGTCTGGTGACTAGATGTGCCAGCTTCTAGCAAATCGTATCATTTACTTACCCATCACTGGTCTGTTCGTGTACCAAATCACATCCAGATCAGACCATTACTTCAGGGTGCTTCTTTTTTGTCATTGAGTATATTTGGTAAGAAACTGAAACATTTCAGGTACAGTGGTGTGAAGAGTGTTCATTCAGACTCATCTACATGATTTCCTGAAAAAGAACCTACCTCACAAGGAATGGGATTGCTTTCCCTGGTCGAGGCGAACGGCAAGCAGCAATTTACCTCAGACTGATCCTGGTAGTTCCAGGGCCCCAACATTCAGAATGGAACCCAGCATTTCTGAGCAACGTGCCACAGAGTCTGGGCTTTGTGTGCACCTTCAGATCTCAGAGGCAGCATGACTCATCCTGAGCGACAGCCTGGAGTAAAGCTGGGTGTGGAATGGCATCACCAGCTATTTGATCCTAGACAACCCGCCCCAGGACAGCTTCCCCCCCATACCAACGCACCCTAAACACCAGCCTGATACCTATCTTGGGCTTTTCTGGAGAAATACGTTGTCTTTTTGTCACATGCATTGTCAGATACATTGTATCGCAGAAAAAGAATTCAAATGATGTTTGGTATGAAATTTAAGAGAAATTCCTGCAATGCTGCCCCCCCCCCAGCAACTGGAATCCAGACCCCATCCAATTCCTGGGATTCTGTGAATCAGAATTAGTAATTCTAATTCTGTGAACTTTCTCCCTGCAGTTTTTAATGCGACTTAACGCCGATTGAAAGCTGAGGATTAGCGGTGTGACATTTTGGTTTCCTTTGGTTCTTTTTTGTCTTTTATAAGCCACGATACTATGCTGGTGTTTGACTGAGCTGAAATTTGCGTTATTAAAGTGTTTTGATTGCACTTGACTATTTTGAGTATTTAGCAAAGAGTACGATATAGCATATCTCAATGACAAAAGCAACTCTTTATACAAAGAGAATGCTATGATGCTATTGGAGAATGAGCCACGCAGTTGCTCCTGTAGGTGAGTGGGATTCAGATTTGGGTCTCCAAGCATAGAACCAGACTCAGTTTCGTAATGGGTATGTTCAGTACAGAAGTGACACCTTTTAATCTTCTGTCTCTGTCCCTTTTTATCAATAATTTAGTCCTGAACAATCCAGAATTCCAGTATAACTCAATGCTTTATTTCTGTGCACCATCAAAGATCTGTGTTTATACAGCTTTGTTTTATTGCTTCTTATGTGAAAAGTGCCTCACTGTCTACAAAGACGGTTCTTCTCAGTGTGCCAGGTGGGAGGTTTTTTAATTAAGGCAAGAGCTCAGGGAGGCAGTGGGAACCGCAGTGTGAAGCCAGAGAAATCTCCCGTTTTTCCTCTGTGACTCCCTTTGACTATTTACCCCCCCTGCCGGAGCTGCTGACAGCCTAGCACAAAAAGCAGTGGATTCTGGGTAAAATATCCAGCGTGATTGTATCTCTTGATCATGGACTGTGAAAGGGTGGCTCGCTTTCTAGCATGCATCATTTCCAGTTGACTGAATCGGAAAAAATCCACCAGAATGAGGAAATTCCAATTTAATTTCAACGCTAGGGGTGTTATGTGAGTAATATAACTAAATTAATTCCTGTAATCCATTTCCCTGTTTTATGAAGGTTGGCGAAAAAATATACAGATGCAGACCAACCACGGCTAAACTATGTAACTGGCGCCATCTGCTGGAATAATTGCTAACGGTTGTAATCAATGTAATACGGTCCCTTT
Organism: Mormyrops boulengeri; assembly: GCA_026781065.1. Classification (NCBI taxonomy): domain Eukaryota; kingdom Metazoa; phylum Chordata; class Actinopteri; order Osteoglossiformes; family Mormyridae; genus Mormyrops; species Mormyrops boulengeri. The sequence continues at coordinate 656,960 of JAODLD010000030.1, read as the reverse complement.
ACAGCAGGGGTGGGCATCTTACTGAGAGAGGGCCGCTGTGTATGCGGGTTTTGCTGCAACTCCTTAATTAGATTACTAATTACAAGACAGATTGGCTAAAGAGTCCTCACACCTGGGTTTGAACAGCCGATCTAAAGGTTATCCCCAAAACCTGCATACACACTGGCCCTTTGCGGATAAGATGGGCAACCCCTGCTTTACAGTTATATTAAAATGAAAATACGGTTGTCTCTATATCCCGATCTAATAATTGAAAGGTGCTTTGAGAGTAGTTACAGTAATATTTATTAAATACACCAAGGCCAAAGTTTCTTTTAAATGGATGCTGTATAGCTGTCATATTAATGTCGCTTCCTAAGTATACAAAAATATTTTTCAAATTTGAGTGCCTTCATTATTTGTTTATAAGCGGACTCCTACTTCCCATTGATCTTTACTTACCTTCCAGATCCCCACCGCTCTAGAATAATTCCTCATCTACAAAGAAGCAAGCAACAAAGTGCATAATGTCCTTTTTTCGCCGTTATAAGCGTTCGATGTTATAATTAAACCAATAATCGTGTTTTCCCGTACAAACAAATCCAGATTTTGAGAGTTGTTTATTGTCGAATTACAACGAGAATACATAAAGTGTACCAATGGCATAATCCATATCTCTTGAGTTTTTATAGAGCTTCGGACATTATTCCCAATTTAGTTTAGAATATCATCTTCATATAATAAATCTCAAAAGAACGGAAATGCCATCAGTAATTTGTCATAACTGAAAAATTAAGACGAGTAACAAAGATTTGCGTATCCTAATTTTTGGTTAGTTTTAAAAGTCTTTGGATGTCAGGCTCGATGTCGATCGTCTTAAAATTTTTGCTGTATCGTTTAAATGGCTCTCCTTCCGGGCCGATTAAAAACTTCTCGAAGTTCCAGGAGATGTCTGTCCTGTTGATCGGACTCCAGGTGAGAAACCTGGGATCTTGAATTAGGGTAGTAGGCTCGTCATCGGGATAGGGAAGTTTGTCTTTCAGGTAAGCGAACACCGGATGCGTATTTGATCCATTCACGTCACATTTCTCAAATAAAGTAAAGCTGGGCTGGAATCCCCCTCCAGGGCGCACGTGCATAAGCGAGTTCAGGATCTCCCCATTTGTGCAATTTTCCTGTAAAAGACATAAATCCTTTTGAATTATAAGCCACTGATTGTAATAATAATAATAATAATAATAATAATAATAATAATAAGTGATACTTTATTGATCCCCCTGGGGAAATTCTCCTTACCCCCTTCCCCTACTCTTTGTAGGAACTGGGGGTTAAGGATTTTGCTCAGGGACCCGCAGACTTGCGGAGGTGCCCTTCCGATCACAGGCACAGAGGCTTAGCCGCTGAACCACACGTTATGGAGAGCTCGTCTCAGAACTTATGAATATTGTTTAATTGTCTGTAGTAATATTAAGTCATTCAAATAAAATTATCGTTATAATGGCCTTTGACTGACACCCGCCACACTGACCTGGTACCCGAACTGGTTGCATGGAAAGCCCAGGACTACAAACCGGTGGGGGTATCTGGCCTGCAGCTCGTTGAGCTGACCGTAGTCCCGGGTGGTTGTTCCTCAGAGGGAGGCCACGTTCTCGATCAGGACCACTCGCCCTCTGTAGATGTTGAAATCGACGGACTCCCCCTGCAGGGTAGTCGCACGGAGATCGTAGAAGGTCTTAGCGATGAAAGCCATAACTTCAGAGGTATGATCGCGGGAACGGCAGCCTGAATTTCTGTCCTTTAATAGCTCTCCTTACTACTTCAGTGCAGCTCAAAGTCACCTGACTTGAGAAACAAAAGTTCCCACCTCGGTGTCGAATGATGCCATGGAAAGCCGATACTTACCTGTTACCGATACTCCGGGAATTTAAAAAAATGTTTGGTTGGGTGTTCTGTAAATTGTAGAGCCCTTAGATTATGAATCCATAAGCATCTATTATTGAGTTATACTCCTACTAGGCTAGCTATAGAGAGTTTATCAATATTATTTTTTTGTTATTTTCTCGTACTATACAAATAAAAAATGCGCCTACACTACTATCGCAAAATTCCACTGATGGGTAATTGATCTATGTCAGAAACCATCAGTTAAAACGATTTCTACCTAATATCGTGTACATAAACGTTTATATTTAAGTCACCACAGTGATAGAACAGCAAGTATACACTGTATATGAATGCATACTGGTGATACTTTGTATGGAAGAATTTTGATGATTAAGTCATAGCTCGATTAAGCATTGAACTACCGTTCGGCTTATACATTTCCGATTCATCACTTCATATTGTACAGTTTTAAATTATTATGATTGACCTGGGCCAATATGTTTGGCTGAGACTGATTAATTTACGACACTGAATTGAGAAACAGCTTGATTTTAGTGCTTCAACAACAAATGGAGTATATAGGCCTAATATTGAAATATGAATATCATCATTACAATATGAAACGTCTTACAGATTCAGCTGGTAAAGCATGAGTAAACACTCATGTAAACCTAGAGCATTGAGCCACTCAAACCAGTCTGGTGTCCTTCTTCCTTGACATTGAGACAGGGGATGATCTATAACTAATATTTGATAACAAGGGCTGGTCACTATGACAATGGATACATTTATAAACATTTCTTTATTTAGAACAGGGAAGGAAAGAGTTCGATGGGAATCACGAGCTGCACATATGAGTAGATGTGGTAATTCTAAGACGGGGATCATTTTCTAGACCATGAAACATTTATCCTCTCATTAGCAGCTGGGTGACTGATCTTGTTCAATGGATCCAAGTGGAACTCATCCTCATCCGATCTGCGGTGAAGCTGGACTACAGACTAGCACACTGAAGTAAATGTATAATTCAAAGACTGCAATTTATCTCCAGGTCACTTTCATTACTTCTTGTGCTTAAAAATCTGGAGAGGGCAAACATGGCCATGGCTTAACATTGTTCCCAGTGCATGTTTTACGCTTGGCATGTTTTTAAATTAAAATCGAATATCTCAGCTAATTAATTAAAAATTGATTTGCATGCAATTTAAATAAAGATGACTTCTGGAATTAATAAAGTGGCTAGTGAGATATTCAGGATGAAAGATTTTACATTTTAGGACCAAATTAATCTTAAATTGTCTTGAATTTTGTGTGAAGTGGCAAAATTGGATGTTAACAGCCATGTGCAAAAATTTTAAAAACAGACAATGCTGTTACAATACATACATAAATAATCTCACTGCTATTTATTCAATAACATTTGCAAATAAAATTCTGCAAATTCTTTTGAAATAAAATTCCTCAAGACACATACACCATGAGAAAATTGAAATATACTTTATAAACATTTTTAAATAAGTCAGACGAGCAGAGACAACACAAAGCTACATTTTGTATCCACAACCTGATTCAGTCCATATAATATATATGATTCATGTCAAAACTTGCTTTCACATTTGAATTTACATAAAGGTACAATGCAATGTTTGTAAATAAAATCAACACCATCTGATGTCATTGGTTGCAAAGTTTTGCTATATTTCTCATCCTTGCTTAGTTATCAAAGGTGAACAAAACCCTCATATAAACATTTTGTAAGTGCACTCCAAACGGTATATCAAGATTCAGGATGCCACACAAGCCAATGTAAACAAGTAGGTCTTAAAAGAGAGAATTGGGATTTCTAAAGTAAGCAAGGCAAGCATATGCAGTATTTGCAACCAACTTCAGCAGGGTAAAATATAGAGGAGGTTTTAAGCAAACATTTAACCAAAATAAAAATAAACATATACATGACAAGCATATACACTCAGACCCTGCATATTTTTACATAATTAGATCTGTTTTTACATACATGAATATTCAGCAAAGGTATTAAGCAGTTGTAATCTCTGTAGAGTGTTTATTCTGTGTAAAAGAATATAGATCTGCATCTTGAATCAAGGTAATTTAATCTTTTGGCAGAGGAGTGAAAAAGAACTGCGTTTAAAAAAACTGGTTCATTTTCTTCCACACGACCCTACCAAGCAGGCTTGGTTTTCAGTACTTCAATAATTCATCTCAGTTTTCTGCCCTCTCAACTGTACAAAGTATCTTCTTTCACTGTCACATCCCAGTTGAAAGACTGGGAAAAAGTGAAGTTATCCAGCATAGCAAGACCCTGGAAATGACCCAATGAAAAAATAAAGATATTTTAACTTATTAAACTATAGCTGAACATATACAAGGACTAAACCCGAAACGCATATTCTGCTGAGCAAACTGGCATGGATATCTCGAGGATTTCTGACATTTTAATACTATAATGTAGCTTTTTCAGCAACTGTCGGCACTAGAAAAAGAAGGAAAATAATGGAACCTACATATAACAGTCCTTTCCAGAAGACAAAAAAAGCTCAGTTAATCAGACCAGAAGCGGCTTCAGACACAAAGTAAGCTTCACAGAATTAACTAGTTGCATTTATATTGATAATTTTTTAAAGATAATGTTTCACATAATATGAGTAGCCAACTACTGAAAATGTAGGCCTACTGCAGACTGGCGATGTGTGACACTTCTAGAAAAAAATATCTATAGGAAAACAGCAGACTAATCTACTCTGATTCTGTTTTGGCAAAGATTGTTATTTTGGTGCAAAACTGAAAAAGGAGCGACAGGTGCTGTAAAGTGCTGGGACCTAGTAGGCAAAAATTACACACATTTATCACTAATGCATATCGAAGTTGCCTGGGTAAAGATGTAAAATATCATATTTAAAGAAAAGTCTGGATATATTATACAGCATTCTACTGCATGCTATATAATATTACATCTGCTAGATTTACATTGAAATACTAGGGGGTGAAATTACAATACTGCAAAGCACGGATCCTAGCTGAGCTGAAACATTTTTCACGGAACAACTTGAATTATTCGGTTCTTGCAAACGGATCCAGTATCCATATTTAAGGGTATCAGAGCAAATAAACGGATAGCAGATGTCCTCAGTACAAAATTGACAGGACGTAGCCATGAGTGTGCCGAGAGACTGCTGCCACCTAGTTGTGAAATCTGTGAATTACATGAGATATACTTTCATCCAGCATGAGATTGAAAAGGTGCAACAAATGTAAACGATACTTTACAAAGGAAAGGAAAGCACAAGCCCCTTTGAGCAAGTACATATGAACAATAAGGGTTTATAAACAAAGGAAAGAGGAATGGTTAAAGGATTTGAGGAACATATGCATTTCAGAAGTTGCAGCAAATGAGATGACCCGCTCAAGGTAACGTTGTCACAATGTTTTCACAATGCTGCGAGAACGTGGTTGGTCTGTAGCGGTGAGAAGGTCACCCAGCTCCCTAACACCAGCAGTTCTTCTGGGAACTGGTGTCGACGTCGGCCTGGTGCTCCTCCTCCTCTAGATCAGCGACAGAGAGCTCCTCGCTGAGGGGGACCCGCAGAACATCCAGCTCCTTCTTGTTGGCTTGCAGCACCAGCTCCGTCAACCGGGTGAACGACTGCGGGGCACAAGGTGGGTGGAAAAAACCGATGTCCACCATTACCAAATGCTGCGAGCTTGAAGAACTCAATTTACACCTTGAGGAAGTGTGCAGTTTGTCACGAAATCCTCAAAATGACCAGCAGAATCGCCCTCGACTGAAGGCCTTGCAAAAGTAAAACAAACATTCTGTCCATGGGAATCCCACTTACCTCCTTGATGTTGTAATTGGTATAGGCACTTGTCTCAAAGAAGTCCATTCCGTAGGTCTTAGCAAGCTGCAGGACCAACAATAGTCAGGACAATGGGCTTAAGTTATACCTGGAACTAACGTTGCACCATGTCAAAATGCCAAATAAAACCTATACTTGATGCTTTACAAACATGTACAGATTTTACAACAAATGAGACGGCACGTGACATGACATGCAATTATTTAGCTGTCAAAATAATATATATCTAGCTTGTGTCTATATAATAGGCCTGCATGATGTGCAATATTAATATCGACATCGCATGTTATTCACATGCAATTGTCATACGGCAAAGACTGCAATGGTTGAGACTGAGATTAGGCTTGGACAGTATCTAATTTTTCATACCGTCATACCGTCTAGACCAGGGGTGTCAAATTCCAGTCCTGGAGGGCCGGAGCCCTGCACATTTTTGGGTTTCCCTTCATTTAACACACCTGATTCAACTCCTTGTGCTGATTACTGCAGCATACCGTATTGCGGAAATGCGTAGTTGAGATCATCTATAAGTTTTTCTATTTTAAGCTGCCATAAAAAACAAAACTTAGCAAGTTAGCAACTTAGCAATTTTAATGATCGTTTCATTATTAATTAGTATACATTTAAAAAATGTTAAGTTTACTGCCACTGCTTTTGCATGTGCTCTGCACACGCTGCCCAAGCCACTCATAATCATTCTCGTCCTTGCTGATAGACTCACCCATAGACAGTGTGGTGAATTTGTGAGAAATTTAACAAAAATGAGTCATGAGGATGACAAAAGAGAACTGGTCACCAAAATACATTTGCCTTCCACAACATGGTAATATTACTGGATTCCATAGAGATGACATTGAGCAAAATCACTCGCGGCAACATCAGCAACTAATTGAGGACTCTAGTTGAAGATAAAAATTTCTATCTGGCTATAGTTTATTTTGTGTAAATTTTCAGCTCTATTTTGCTTTACATGTATCTCAATATTTATCACAAAAAAATCACATCATGGTAATTTTTTATTGTGCAGTCCTACAGTATAAGCAATTATTTATATACCACACTGAGTAATGTGTTGTTTCATGTTTTACAAATTAACTGAGATAATAACAGGCCAGGGTTGCTCTGGTGTGGGTCAGTCCTACCTTGTTCCCCTGTTCAGTGGCTACCTGCCTCTTTTGATCCTCGTCTGATTTGTTACCAATCAGAATCTTCTGCACCTGATCTGGGGCATACTGGAACATAGAAGAGGGGGTGGGGGGTGCGGGGGGCTATGAGTGCTTTATAGTTAATGTGGAAGGCATAACCAGGGCCTGCTGACCCCAGGAGGGGACGACAGCAAAGAAGGTGTCATGGGACTTGGCCAATGTTGTGTGGCTTCTCACCTCATCCACGTCGCTGGCCCACTTCATGATGTGCTGGAACGAGCGCTCACTGCTGATGTCATACACCAGGAATATCCCCTGTCAGCATACAGAGGCAGGGGGTCACCACGATTTGGCTCCAAACCACAGGGGGGCAGTGTCATTACAGATGTGTCCAATTTATCTCAGTTGTTGTAAGAGGAAATGAAACATAAGCCAAAGCTGTGGTTTACTGGCATCCGTTCTGCAAATGGATTTAATTATTCTGGAATATAGAGGCAGGTATGTTCTTATGGACTCACTTGTGCTCGCCTGTAGTACTGCTTGGTAATAGTCTGGTATCGCTCCTGACCCGCGGTGTCCCTAGTGGACAGACATAGAAGTGCGATTTAGTTTACGTTAGCGGTTTTACCAGAGGAGGAAGCCAACAAAGAAAACAAAATGTAAAATACAATTAATTGAATTAATGTAATCTAAATCCAAAAAGGCTCTGTTGTGTTTCACTCACCATATTTGTATTCTCACTTTGATGCCATCTATTTCCAAAGTCTTCATTTTGAAATCCACTCCTATGACAAAACAGAGCCTTGGTTACAGTGACATGACAGCCTCTGTTTCCGGGAACAAATTATTCAAAGTATGCGATCCATAAATGTTTATTTGTTTTAGCCATTCAGCCATATAGCTTATTTTAATGTGGGTTGGTGTCTCGATTGAACATGGTTACATCTTTCTGAATACGTATGTCATACATCATGCTACAGAGCCCATGGCTTTAGTTCATTGCAAGAGTCACACCAGCTCACTATCTATTGACTCAATCTGTAAAGGAAAAGAGTTAAAGGCAAGATGGCCGCCAAAGCTTGACTCTCCTTCTCTCCTTTAACAGTTTCCATGGAAACAATTCCCGTCTGAGAATTGCGAGCAGATGTAGCATGCTGAAGCTGGATATACGTTTGTCTCCTGAATATGTCTGACTTCATCTGCCCAACACCTAAGACACCAAGACATCACTGGCAGTTAGGATTAGAAAAGATGGAGGAACTTCAGTTGGTTCCGGCACAACATGCTTTGGAAACTGTATTTTGCCTATAGGCTGCAGTAGTTCTGCCAGCCGTAGGAAAAGCCTTTTTGATTTTTTTGATCGCCTTTACTTTAGAACAGTGTTTCCCAATCCAGTCCTCGGGGACCCACAGTCGGTCCATGTTTTTTGCTCCCTCCCAGCTCCCTGCCAGATAGTCCACATTTGAGCTGGGAGGGAGCAAAGATGTCGACTGTCTGTGGGTCCCCAAGGACTGGATTGGGGAAAAAAGAATGACAATCCTGTACATGGCCAGCATGTGGTGTAGTAGTTAAGGAAACATGACCTGATATGGACTGAGTGGTAATGGACTCAGTAAAACATATAGCAAGTTTAATGCCTAAAGATCTTAACACGATAATCTAGTTGGCATTTAAAGCACTATGACACTTTGAAAAAGCAAATAAATGCACTGCGGTTTGACGGTCAAGCAGGGAATACCTTTATGTTTCAGAGACTCCCCAACAACATAGTCAGTCAGAAATTCAGTTTTTTATCCCTGGGAAACATAGCTAACCCTTAAAGCCTCATTTCAACCGGTTCAAGGCAGAACCGTAGGCCTTTTGCCCGGCAAAGACAGGAGTAAAGGAATCTAAAGTGTTATCACAGTATGATGATGATTCCTGAAGTGCCAGATCTCTCAAAATAGACAAGTTGGGCCTCGCCACCACAACACAGGTTCAGCTAAGCAGTTCTCTCCATCCATCCTGTCCGTGGTAGTGGATCCGAACAGACACACGCGGTGTACACTTATGTTGTGTGCGTGTTGCAGCGGTTGTTGGGATTGTTCGGGAGTATTCGCGTGTATGTGTGTTTGTACAGTTTACATTGGTGGCTGTGGTTTTTTGGTCTGTGTGAGTGTTTGCCTGTGCGAGTGTTACCCACAGTGGGTTGCGGGTGTCGTGTGAGCGGCATTTTCTGTCCGCATAACTTTGTGACAAACGCCCGCGGGGCAATATTATCTAACATCGGTAACATTAACTAGTGCCACAAAAGGACTGTTGCTCCTGCAGTAGCCTGCTTTGAGAAGGTTTTTTGTGGTTTTTCGGCCTCCCAGGATTAACTCCGTTTTATTTTAGCTTTGCATGGTTCAGTAGGAAGTTATTCTCTGGTAAGTAATAGGTAGTCTGGTTATTTTAAAAGTTTAATTTTAAAGGTGTTATCTCTCTGACCCTACCGGAAAATTAAAAAGTTGTGTTTTAATGCAAGTGTTAATTTAGTATTTTATTGTACTCGGCACTTAATTGTATTAAATATACATTAATTAGATCAACTAAAAATTAAACATGCTATATTAATATACTGGGCTGGGAGTAAAGGACGGGGGTCATAGTGAGTTAGGTAATTATGGGGCCAGCTCAGTGTTGTGTTTGCAAGATGTTTGCCCATCTGGATGTTTGCGTCCAGTCGGACATCATCTGCGAGTGATGTAAGTTAGTGGACTCACTCATGATCAAGGTTTGTGACCTTGAGGAGAAACTGGCTCTCATCTGACACAACACAGAGTTAGAAGAGATAAGCCTTTTAGGGAGATAGTGTGCAAGCATGGATGGGGGAGAATGAAGAACAGAGAGAGAGATGGGTGACCTTAGGTCATAGATGTAAAAAAGGGCATACACACTTTATACAGGCAGCATCCCCTGAACTGACTTTGTCAAACTGCTTTCAGGTGCTTCCACCTTGAGAGCTGGAAGAGACTGGGGAGGCACATGGGTCCTTTAGGCACCAAGGAGTCCCCTCCCCCCAGGAAGAGGGAGGTTGTGGTAGAAGGGGATTAATTATTAGAGGTGTAGACAGTTATATGTGCACACATGACAGAAGGTCCCGTATGGTGTCTTGCCTTCCTGGTGCACCGGTAGGGGATCTTCCGGATCGTATGCACAGACTTTTGGCCCTGGGTAGGGTGGGGATCCTGTGGTCGTGGTGCATGGAAAACTTTATAGAAGTCGCAGATACGTTTAGAAGCAGAACAACCACGGTGGAATTGTCTGAAATATTTCCCATACCACGTGCAAGCTAGACTAAGTTAGCTGAGATAAGGAGACTAAAGGCGTGGCTAAAATGATGGTGTAGGAAACAGGGATTCAGGTTTATGGGGCACTGGAGGACCTTCTGGAACAAGTGGGATCTGCTCAAGCTGGATGGGTTGCATCTGAACCACTACAGCAGGATCTTGATTTAATTTGTGACTGGGCTGATACCTGGCAGATGAAATTTAATGTAGACAAATGTAAGGTGATTCATCCAGGGAGCAAAAATATAAAATACAGATATTTTATGGGTTACACTGAAATAAAGGTAGCTGGGTATGACGTTAAACTGCGTCCGGCCCTGCAAGTGGTCCAACCTGCAGGGAAACAAATTTCTTTGGATGTTGGTGACGGGATTGGCACGCCAACCACTGTAAAACAACACACAACTGCTCAATTTAAACCAACACGATACTCTTCTGCTCTCCCCAGGAGTACCTCTGCTGTAGCTGCCCGCAGGAAGGCTGCACGCACCATGAAGGGGATGGGGAAAAGCCTTCGGGAGCCCCATTCCCGGACAAGTCGAAACTGTCGGAAACTCCACATTTAGGAGGCAGCACTCTCTGAGGTACGCAGACCGGGGAGTGACCAGATCTCTGCAGGTGGGTATACATACTTTTGGTCTGGTCGGTCTGATGGCTACCATACTCAAGGAGTAGCTGTTGCTGTAGTGGATTGGCTCCTTCCAATGGTGTCTGATGTCACTCCTTTCAACAATCGTATTATGAGACTAGAGCTAGATAAGATTTGAGCTCTGAGCTATTAACTGAGTTCTCCCCAAACGAGCTTGATGGGCCAAGTGGCCTCCTCTTGTTTGTAAATTTCTTATGTTCTTACATTAGAAGTCTATCACAGACAGTCCAGGCCAAAATCCGGGCAGGAAAACAGATTGCATTCCCAAACCGATGGACCGTGGTGCGGGTTGCCTGGATACAAACAGCCCTCAGACAAACAGGGCAGGTGGCCTTTTCATTTGTGTGTCAGGCCACCTGCAAATCATGTGCAGTTCATCCCCAAAAATGAAGTTAGCATTATTCACCGCTGGAGGCTCTGAAAAACATAGGCAGTGATGCTGTTCAGATGAACATGAACATGAGATAACAAAGGGGACTGGTAGAGAAATGTAGAAAACTCTAAAACTGTGAACTACACAGGATAAATGACAACTTAATAGTGGCTAATGTGAGCCTTGTGCTGGGGTACCTTCAGGTTCACGAAAATGCAACAAAGAGAATAAACAAATTCATAAATTACAGGACATTCATTTAAAGAGGAACTACAAGTGTGGCACAGTGGGTATAAAGTATTAGGATTAACTGTCAATATTCTAGAACAGCCAGCAGAGTCTAACTGCTGGAGCCATAGACTTTATTATCTCAAGAGCAAATAACTCATGTAATAATAAGTTAATGAAGGACTTAATTATGTACTGTTTATATATAGTCACAGCTGTTATTTACATTTATGAAACAGTCCAGGCTCGTAAAGGGACTGGTTCTGCCACAGGGCATTGGGGGGGGGGCGGGTTCATGCAAATTACCCCAACCCGCCTCTGGGCAACACCCACCTGGTGAAGCAGGTGTGGGTGAATTTAACATAGGCCACACCCCCCAGGATGCCGCCTAGGCGGCTTATGCCAGCTGGCCTCCTCTCAGAGCGTGCAATAGACCGGAGGGCGCCTGGAATTTCCATAAAGGCTTTGAGAATTTATTTCTGCTTTTAGGGACTGTAAAACCTAGTTAATGAAGGACTCGAGGACATAGAGGAAGGACGTCTCTGAGAGTGACAGGAATGGCCAATCGGTTTATCACCCTGGCTCTGGTGTGCTAGGGGAGCGCATTAAAACTAAATGACCTTTAAGAACGCACTTCCTTTGTCAGCCCCGGTGTCGTTAGGCTTACCCCTTGGATAAAACAAGGCGCCCTTTCCTGCATGCAGTACATGACGGATATCCTCCCCCGAGCACGCTCAACACCGTCAGCGCAAACAGCGGTAATTGTAAAACAACGTTATTACTGTGGAGTGCCAGTAACGTCGCTGTGCCCTGGCACATGGCTGGCATTTTAAAAGCCACACGCCGCTTGTGTGCCATTCACCCATTCGCTGGTCCTCCAAAGGAGGCAAAACCTGCTCCTCACTCACTGACACCACCTCTCCTCTTATCTAACTGTTGCCTCACTGGCTTCACAAGTAGGAGGCGCTATTCAGGCATGCAGAATCCCCATTCTCATCCATTCTGAGCCTGCAATGCAGTGCCTTTCAATGCACGAAATCGGAATAAGTTTTTAATCGATATCCATATGTACTAGGTTCCTCTAAATTTTGAAATAAAATTTGTATTAGTGCTTCCTGCGAAATTCCAGTTAAAGTTATCAGAGTTCCACTTCTAATGAAAAACAGTTCTGACCACTTCTTAAGCACCCACATGTCAAACAGAAGAAACATCACTCCTGAAATGGGCACTCTCACACACTGTGCTTTTCGGACAGAAAAAAAAACACAAATTTGTTGGGAGGCGGGGGCTCAGTTCCCTGCCCGACCCCATCCACAGCCCTGCCTGCAGATTTCATGTGTTTGCATCTGTGCGGTGCTGAGTCATACCGGGTGAAACCATCCCTGAGTTAGGGGTGACTTCCCCATGTTCAAACACCAGTTTAAAATCACAACCCAGTCTGGTGTCCCGGTGACAGTTTCCAGGACAAGGCTCTGAAAGCTAAGCGGTTGAGCTACCATGGAAAAAAAAAACATGGGGTGGGGGGGGTCAACAAAAATACCTTATGGAAGGAACACTTTCTGGATGCTGTAGATTACATTAGCATTCTCTGTTCACGCTACAGACCTACAATTACAACGAAGAACACAGGGTATTTAGCCCTAACAATGAAGCAGGGGAAACTTTTAAAGGATGTGATTTTCGTGTTCTGTTTGCCCATTGAGTTATTCATGTTGCACTCTGGGAAAAAAGTTATCATGTTTCAAAACCCTAAGAATAGATGGAAAGTGAAACCAAACCAATCAGTGGTACGGAAGGGGGAAGGTCATTTCCCTCATCGCCATTACAACCACGAGAGTGACAAATCTAAAAAGCCCAACCTACAAGAGGCACTAAAAATTTAGTAAAGTAGAAGATGGCACATTGAAGAGCGGATTTTCATTTCAAAGGAAAATCTCTGTCAATCTGCATTGCGGCTGGACTGGAAACGGCCTTGGGTTTCCACGCTGAAGCAGGAGGTCTGTGGCAGCCGGGTAGCACCAGTGTCCCAGCCCCAGGCTGGGCCTTTGGAAGATAGTGAATAACTCAGCTGGAACCTACGGGCCCCCATCCATCACAGTGGTGAAAAAAGACAGAGGAACTCTAAATTAAGCCAGCAGAATGTGGACGCAAGCTTTCCCAATGCCTAACAGTGCACTGCAGGCTCTGGGCCTCAGAAAAGTCCATAAATCCAACAGGCCCCTCCTTGCGTTGAATGGTAGGGGTGGGGGTTGGCTGCTGATGGCCACCAGAAGGGGTCCTGATGAGAGGTGAACTGATGCTTTCCAGGGCCTTGGTGGAAATCAGTCATGGCTTCTGCCTAAACTTGCCTAAAATCAGTTTCATCATCACCAACCGCCTCCATATCCACACTACATTTCCCAGGATGCCTTAGGCATGACTTTTGCAATACGCAGCAACACATCCATCCATCCATTTTGTATGCCTGCTTTTCCTATGCAGGGTCAAAGAAAAGATGGGTGCAATGCAGGGAATAACCCAGGATGGGGCACCAACCCATTGCAGGGCACACACACCATTCACACACCTCTGGACATTTATGGCCCAGTTCACCTCAGCATGTTTTTGGACTGTGGGGGGGGCGGCTAAACATCATTAGAGAATATTAGAGATATTACAAATATGCACAATGTTATTTAAATGTATTGCTATTATGACCAAGGTCTAAAGGAACATACCATTATACAGTACAGCAATACATCCCAAAACAAAGAACATCAGGGGTTCCATGAAAACATGCTGCAATACATGTGATCTAATTGAAAATGCAGGGAAAAGACCTCTTCACCAAATTAATCAGCATTATTTAAGGCTTGTAATGGACAACAATTCCGTCACAAGAGCAGTACTTAAAGACAATGGATCATCCCATTTCTGCATGAATAGGGACTGTCCCTTACGGCAGACCCATAGACACAGAGCAGACATACGTTACAGCACGGTTTTCCATTTGACAGTCCGGCCCTCGCTGCTTGAATGCAGTGGGGCCCCCAAATAACCTACAATGCTGAATGATATTTACAGTGCCCCGCTATTCATTTTCCAAAGGCACAACACACTGAATAACTCTTGTCTTATTGTCAATAGTTTTCACCTCCTACCTCCTACCTTAGACTCAAAATAAACAATTATTGCTAACATACCCCCTGTCTAGTTACAGGCAGTAGCCTTACCTGGCTTCTATTTGTTGTTGTTATATTCGTATAAAAATAGCTTTAGTTCAGTAATTATCCTGTTGAAGTGTCTGTACTCTACACCTATTAATTTCACTCCCTTTGTTACATGTTCTGGTCCCCCCCCCCCGCTTCTGATCTCATAAGTATAATTGAGGCACTTGAAATGCCAGCGTGATTTCCTTGAGAGTCCAGATACTGGCAGGGTCGGAGTCGGGCATCAGTGCCGCTACAGCCGCGGCCCAATGGTGATCGCTGTGATCAGGCTGAATTTGATTGTCATCTTGGATGCATTTTGGAAAAGCAGGGAGATGAGTTCACGGCAGAGGACCCCGAGGGTTACAGTGAGATTAATCTGTGGAACGTCTAACATGCGGGTCAGATAAACCTGTCACCGATGGTTGTTTAAACCATCCGAAACCCTGTGCTCTTTGCCTTAATAACACACCGGGGTGTATCTGAGTTCATCATCATAATCCATATTATAAACAGGCAAACATCTTTTTCCCAATAGGCCCTGGGAGTCTGAAACTTTCCTCTTATATTCTGATCAGTCCACTTCTCCTGCCAACGAGCAGTCAGTGATTTAAGAGGCTGTCCTAACATCTCCCATACTGCAGGGGTATGATGGGTGGGGGCGACTAGTGGGAGTTACTGCTTACAACCCAGAAGAGGACAGAAAGAATACAGAAAAAGACAGAGGGATTAATAGTCTTCTTCTATCTAAAACTCCACCCATCATGAATGACAGTGACTTGCCTTCCAGTTTAGACTGTGGTCTCGACCATGCCCTCTGTGGCACACGCTCGCAGGAGAAGCACGTAAAGGTTTATTCTAAAGCACAGTCCAGTCAATTCAGCTGAGAGCTACAAGCAAACGCAAGTTACCCATCAACAGACAAACGATATAACCTAGAAGAAAATACATTTGCCCAGAAATCTCACTTGTACAGTAATAATTCTCAGTTCCATATATAGTCACAACAAAAAATAGCTACCATTTTTTTTCTCTGTCTAAATCACAGGTGCAACTAACAGGCCTTGAGGTGATATAAAACGCATGAACTCTTATAAGAATATAAATCATGGCAGCTAGAGTCGGAATTTCAGGTCATAATTTTCAAAGAATCCTCCCACCTCCTGTCAGTTCAATGTTCAGATCATCATTTTCATCATGAGTCCTTAACCAGGAACAATTGCTTCTTGGTGGAGTGGGTGGCACCCGTTAGAAACCACGATTCTCTAATAATGGGCAGCACAAGATAAAAACTCTCATATCAAACTCAACCCAGTCAAAGAGCGTCCATGCCTTCGTTTCCAGCGCACCTCACATTACGCCTTCCTCCGGCGGAACCTTATACTTCATTGAAACACCTCAATCTTTAAAATGCAGTTAAACCTTACATAATAAAATCTCTGAAAGGGGGCCTCGTCTTCCTTAAAGCTTTCCACACGGAGAAGCCGTGGTACAATGGACAAGAAAAGTACGACAGCGAAGTATTCCTCAGACAGACAAGTCCAAAGACAGCGTGATTTCAAGCCAAGCCAAGTCTGCAATGTACACAAGCATTTGCAGACTTTTGTGCTATTGTTCCTGTGCGTTAACAAGCAGTTAACTGTCATTCCATTAAGCAAAATTACACGTTACCTGGCAGAGGGTAATGAAATACGATACATGCTCGAGGTTAAGATTTAACAATGTGGCAGCTGATTCCAAAACAAAACACCCGATGCCGCTCACGTTAGAAAACCTGTCACGAAATAACCCACAGACATCATTGGCGGTGCACCGTACAAATGACGGTACATATAGGAAGACATCAAAACACTTAGCTGGAAAATTATGCAAATCGAACGACTGATAAAATGAAGACACGTGATGAAAGAGCTCGCTTACCGATTGTGGAAATGTGTGAGGAATGAAATTCATTGTCCGTGAACCTGCACAATAAACAGGTTTTCCCAACGCCGGAATCTCCAAGAAGCAGCAGCTTGAACAGCACATCATACTGCTTGGCCATAATGTTAAACCCTGCAACGGATCTCTAATCCCTGCCCATATCTGCAGAAATGCAAGACGAGCTCCCCTCCCTCCTTACTGCTTCTCCCCGACGCCGAATGCGTGTGCGTTTTTTCTGTCCTTCACAAAAGATCGTTGTTTGCTGTATTTCCACCAAAGGAGTACGGGTGGATCCGAGCGCCCGATGCTTCGACCAGCGTGCGGAGGCAGGGATGGGCGCTGTGGCCGCTGTGGTTTGCGCTCCACCAACAACGTATTCAGTGGGAGGGGACGCAGTACTTGGGGTACAGAGTAATTGCGTTGATCGTTTAGTATATATGATGTAATATACATCCATGCAAATATCTCAAAAACTATAACGCGGGGAATAATCACATTCCTCACAAAACTTGAGCAGTATAAAGTTTACAGCACTTCCATTCTATACGAGATAAAAGTCGTGAATAGAGTACTACTGGATTTGCTTGTTAATGTAATTACTATAATCATTACACCGAACAATCAATATATAAGCCATTAAACAACGTTGCAAGACCTCGAAGTTGTGTTTTAAGTCTAAATCCGGCTTGTTTTAAGTGTAACTTTATTTGTCCGTTGATGACTTCGCACATAGCAACATCATGTTATAATTTCTGATAGTTTAATAAAACCTAACCACAATCTAGTGGCCAGAATGCTTCTGTGCTGTGTGGACATCACATATGGACCGTTAGGATACGTTGAACGGAGACTCACACAAGACTAAGGTTATTTCCTACGGTACCTGCGCCCTGGCCCCTAATCGTCTCTGTAGAAAAAGGAAATGTAATACTCGTGAATAATGTAACAGTTCCATAGACCACCCGTCAATTTTTTTGCTGTCTGTTCATTAATGTACATCTGTGGAGTAGTACATGACTTCAAAAACAACGAAACACTGTTAAGTGAACTGCATAATCATTACGAGATTTTTCAAAAAGTTCCCTGTAATATGTTATTCGGGCAGAGATGGTGCGTCGATCGAGGCCTGTGTGTTTAACATCAAAATCCTGTTTTTAAAAACGCCAGTGTAAAATGTGTGCGCCAACACTCTGAGTGCGTATTAGTTGTGCAAAATAATCAGTGATGTAGCGATACAAAACCGTGTTTTAGACGTGCTGCTTGGTTCGGGGTACTAGGCTATGTCGATTTAGGCTGTTATTCGATCATGTTAATGTAAAAGTTAACAATCAATTCCTTGTTTGAAATAGCCGAACTAAGCATTGTTATTTTTAAATAACAATTCAGACGTGGCGTTTCTATTTATATCAGCATTGTACCAACTACATACAAAGTATTTTGCATAGTCACAATTGAGTATATTTAAATATCTTTGGACTGAGGAAATCAAATTGTCCCCTGCGACCCTGATTAAGATGGAAGGAAAATAATACACAATGATTTTAGATTTAAAGACAACACTTTTCTTGGTGTTAGCCAGTATAGTAATAATCAGAGATGTAAAATAATCTAAAAACTAACACGCTGCTGAGCCGAAATGCATTTAAATCCAAAACAAAGCCCTGTACTTAAAACGAGTGAAACGACACCCGTCTTTAGGTTGTACAATGTGTGCCTACTGGCTTGCCGTACCCCTGGCTCCGCCAATCAGCGTCCAGTTTCGCAGAAGTGTATGACAGAGGTATTGCAAGGCTGTAGTGGAATAGAAGATTAACTAAAGTGTTCGTTCTGCACTGTAGTGTGCTTGTTTTTCGCGTTTTTAGTAAGTATGGAGGAGGAATTCACCCAGTTACGGTGTTTCCGGGAATATCATAAATCTGAGTTATTTAAGGACGACGGCGTGGAGACTGTGACATCTGTCGAACAGGTAGCTTCCTAAAGAGCTAATTAGCTGTCTGCTACCAACTAGTTTGTAGAAACGCAGTTATAATCAGATGCTAAAGCCCGGCTACCGTACGACTGTTTTGCTGTGCCTCGGACATTTTTAGGGGAGCGATTTATTTTTATTCTACACGGATCGTTCAGTGCTAGTGCTAAAGAACACTTTCCTGGTAAATCCACTTAGCAGAACCTCGCTGTTAGTGCTTGTGTGTCTCTTGCTTGCTACTCTTTGGTCCCCGAGTCTGTCTGTAGGATTAGCGACGGCGTTTCTGATCCATGCAGAGCTGTCAGCTGCTTGCTTGACGACTATCTGTGAAATGGTGTGCATGATCACGTGTTGGCTAGCTAACTTCCAGTTCTTTCATTTCAGTTAAGCACCCGGGGTTGACAAAAACGGCATTATCACCTCCGGGAACGAGTTTTACCTAAGTTATGGTGTGAATTTCTAACGTAACGCCGGCTGATTTACTAAGGGGGGTTATTTTGCATTATTATTAGTAGTTTTCCATCTGGAGACCGCATGCCTGGCAGCCCGTCCCTAGCGGGTTTCGAACCTTTGCGTTATTAGTTGTATTCATTGAGCAACTACTAAGTCTAGCTTGCGTTGTTTAGCCAACCACGTTTAGTATATCAATTTGTGTCAAATATAATTTAATCTAGAATAGTAAAAGGTCCATTTCCGCAAATTTCCATTTTTCTGTTAAATTTTATTTACATGTATTTATTTAGCAGACACTTGTGTCTGAACCTTGTTCAAGGGCCAAGTGGTGATATCACAGATTTGGTCTGGCAGCCTTCTGATCACAGGGCCAGTGTCCTAACACTGCCCACCAATTCCACTGGCAGAAATGCTAAATGCGTGGTGACTGTGATGAGCATTCACACCCGCTGCTTTAAAATGTTTTCAGCGTATTATAATGTTTTAAATCCAACAGAAAAAAGTGGAAGACACCATCCAACGAGTATTAAGCGCCTACCTGCAGAATCATAAAATACCGCAGTAAGTCTCGTGTTCTTTACAATTTGCTGTTGCTCCTCAAAGCCTGAGATGTCATAGCAAAATCTGGTATAATAGTCTTGTATTTTAGTCCCATAATGCACTGGGCCATTTAGCCATATGTGTAATTATACAAAGGTGACGGAAAGACTAAAGTAAATAAAGTAGGTCTCCACAGGGAGCTCAGCCCTCGTGGTGGGATGTTCAGCTTGTACCCATATAAAGCCTCTCATCCCTGGGAGGTGGGAGAAAAATTTTGGTAGCATTTTTTTCCGATTGAGAGCAGAGCACTGTATTTCACAAGGCTGTTGTTGGCAGTGGCTGAGGACGAGAAGTTTTAAAATCTTTTTTTCTTGAACACTTGAACATCTTGAACTGTGCTCTACAGCTTGTAAATGCCTGAACTGAATTAAAAATAGTCACAACTGGCTTTTTTGCAAGGGGTTGAGAGTGTGTTATTTTCAGAGTGGATGGCCTGTTTATTTCAGTTGCTTGTCCTGTCTGGTAATGCACCCCGACCCTGAAGCTTTTCCCAGATTTTAAGGTTACCCTGTGTACTTTAAAGCACATTCCATCCTTCGATTATCGCTCATTAGTTATCCCAATGCGTTTGCATGATTCAGGAGGTTTCCATGGCAACGCTAGGTCTTAACGCCGGTGTTGGGTGGACATTACTGACAGGTTATGAGTCATACATGACTGGACCTTATATTGTGTTAGTTTGCTCTGCTTTTACAAGGTATACTGGACCTTCACCCATGTTCACGGAGGTGTAGAATAAGGCCATAGAGTAGTGAAAGGTCCAATTACACAAAACATTTTTAATGTAAAATTTTATTTACAGGTATTTATTTAGCAGACAGTTTTGTCCAAGCCTTGTTCAAGGGAAGTGGTGACATCACTCTGTCATTCATGAGATTTGATCTGTACGTGATCCATGCGCACAGCAGGCTGTTTGTTCACTTGAGATCTTTGGAGTATTCATTGAGCCTAATTAAGAAGATCTCCCTACGGTAGCCGACCCTGCATCTTTCATGTGCTGGTTGTGTTGGTTCTGTCCTGAGGCCTGAGGCACCCCAGTGGGGCTCTGCAGGGTGCCGCTGCGCAACATCACATTTCTCCACCTCGGTCCGTTCATGTCCCCTAGCTTGTCTGTCTGTGCCCCGGCCACCCTCACTGCGCTTTCTTCTCCAGGCCTGAGCTCCTGAGAGATCAGCACTGTGCTTATCTGAAGAGAGGACTACGCCATCTCTCAGATGCGTATGAGGTACGTGCTAGTGGGTCTGCTGTGTGCACCCGGCTGGACCCGGTTTCCTGCTGACTGGGCCTGGTTTCTCCTCTAGTGTCTGGATGCCAGCCGGCCCTGGCTTTGCTACTGGATCCTGCATAGCCTAGAGCTGCTGGACAAGCACGTGCCCACCTCCATCTCCTCAGAGTGAGTCTGCTGCCAGCAGCCACCACACCAGCCATCAGATCTGTGTTGAACAAGAATAGTTTGTCCATTCATTGAAAGGATTTGGTTTCCTGAGTGCTCCGCCGCCACCTCTTGGCCCTGATTGGCTGACGTGGGGTCAGTGCGGAATGTTGCTGGGCAGACTTTGTGTGCATATACCAGTGGTCTGAGCCATGATGTCAAATTTGCTGTAAAGAAATGTAAGGCCTGGCTGTGGCCTGGGAAGGGATTGGAGTTTGAGAAGATGGTCCAGTAGGAGCACAGGCCAACTGTCCTACAATGTTTCAGTGTCTGCCAGTTCCTGGCGCGGTGCCAGTGCCCGACAGGCGGCTTTGCCGGTGGCCCAGGTCAGCAGGCTCACCTGGCGCCCACGTACGCAGCCGTCAACGCCCTCTGCATCATTGGCACTGAGGAGGCCTACAGTGTCATCGACAGGTAGGGTGCATATCTGCCAGTTCCTGGGGAGCACTACTTGCACAAACGATGACGTTGCAATAACACTAACAGCGCAAAGGCTGTGGGTTCATATCCCATGGACCACACGTTTTTGTACTACCGTCACTTTGGATAGAAGCATCAGATAAATGTAAATGCAAGTGTGCATGGAAGAATTAAGTTGAATTGGAGCGTGCATTCTCTGACACGAGTGAGGGACCTCTTCTGGGGTCATGCAGATGTTTAAGAGGCTGACTGGCTGCATTCCCCCCGGTAGACAGAAGCTTCTGGACTTCCTGTACTCCGTCAAGCAACCCGACGGCTCCTTCATCATGCACGTGGGCGGCGAGGTGGACGTCAGGTGAGTGTCCCACCCCTCCAAGCCCCTCTGGACACCGAAGCCCAGTCTGAAGCTTTTGCGTCACTTTCCAGGAGCGCGTACTGCGCTGCCTCAGTGGCTTCCCTGACGAATATCATTACCCCCACGCTGTTCACCGGGACGCCCGGCTGGATCGTCAGGTAGGGCAGCCACTTGTTTGCCGGCCAGCAGGTCGTGCAGAGATCCCTAAAGGTTTTTGCTACAGGACAGCCTGGCCTGATGGGGTGCCCTTTCTCTACACAGCTGCCAAAACTGGGAGGGGGGTCTGGGTGGCATGCCCGGCCTGGAGGCCCACGGTGGCTACACCTTCTGTGGCATGGCGGCCATGGTCATCCTTGGGAAGGAGGACATGCTGGACCTCAGATCCTTGCTGGTAAGCGAGCCGGTCCCCTGAGGCCAGTCTTGTGTTTCATGGCACTTTTCCACCGACATACAGGAACCAGGCTGTACCCGAGCTGTACCACAAAGAGAGACTAGTTACAGCGCGGCTCCAGCTGGTTTCGGTTTTCCACCGCAGCATGGTCGGCTCGGTAAAAGCGTCGCTGAGTTTGGAGAACGACAATCGCGTAAAACCGAAGAGATGCTCACTTACTGCTCACGCAGTGTACGTCATGATTTATGATGTGCTAATTTCTGCTAGCACGTGAGAATCGCTATGTTATGTTAGCATCAAATGCTGGGGGAATTAGTATTAGATTGCGTAAATTTGCATTCCAAATCTGTTCTGTTCAGCTATTCTGTAGTATTTTTTCAAGTATGTGGTTGGAAATTTTCGAGTTCTGTGTTTGGGATGCATCAGTACATGCTACTAATAATGAATTATATATAGAATATACCCTTTTTCCCTTTAGATCCATGCATATTGATGCAGAACACCAGTATCGCCATGCATTTCGACCAGTCAGACAACCAGCTTGGTTTTGTCACACTTTCGGCCCATGTCAGCGCAATATGGCTTTTTTCTTTTTGGTCGCAGTGGAAAAATGCCATTAGGCACAACATTCTAGGCCCTGGGGATTTCGATCTGGATGCCAAGGAGTGCCAATCCCATAAGCCTTTGTGTTAATCTCTTTAAGATCGGTTATTTTAGTCATCTTAAATAAGTGCCTTTCTTAAACCCCTTCTCCTGTAGTTTTATTTTTATCTTTAAGGTAACAAGGGAAACATGTTTATCATACGTTTAACACGTTTAACATGTTTAAGTATAATGAGTATTAATCACTCCAGAAAAAAAAATCTCCAGCCATAACCTTACTGAATATTCAGTCTTTTAGCTCTGACTGGCTGATAGCACCACCGCCAAGACTGTTAATGGTGTGATGAAATACGATCTCTCCTTAAAGATAAGAGCCAACATCACACAGACCTGCTCTTTAAAGTGATGCCGATCTCAGTCCAGACTGCGACCCCCCCATATCATCTGTTTTGCTACTACAGTCGCAATGCCAGAAATCTGAAGTTTGACAATAGCAGGGCTGATGTAATGTCCCATTAGGACACACCACACCAGGTTGGCTATTTGGGTTCCCTTGCCGTGGGGCTCGTGGAGGGGTCATGGTTTCCATAACTGTGCCTTTGGAGTGGCGGCAGGCTATCCCCGGTGGATTTCCGGACGCGGTCACAGTCGAAAGCCAGCAATGAAAACAACCCATTCATAAGGTCGTCTGTGCGGAGGATTCAGGGTCGCGTTGCGGTTAGCAGGAGGGCCCTAGGCTTGGTAATGAGGATGGGGGCACTCCAGAATGGGGGGCAGGGCAGCCTCTGGCTATTTCCAAGCCTGGCGTCCATCTTGCAGGCCTGTTAAATTCTTTTTTTGAAAATAATTACTGGAATGCAAAATGGTGTTCCTCTCTCTGTCATTCAGATCAGAGATTTTTTTCATTTTACATAGTTTGTGTTGACCATATGAAGAGCAAAAATAACAACCACTAGTGGTTAGACTGGTTTCAGCTGGAACTAGTGCCTTAGACCCCTTTCTAACCTCCACCCCCCAGCGCTGGGTGGCCAGCCGGCAGATGCGCTTCGAGGGGGGCTTCCAGGGCCGCTGCAACAAGTTAGTTGATGGCTGCTACTCCTTCTGGCAAGCAGGCCTGCTGCCTCTTCTACACCGAGCACTCTATAAGGAAGGTAGGCCGACTGTTTCTCTGTGTTTCAACTTTGTTGCCAGGGAAAATGTGCCCCCCCCCCCAAAAAAAAAGGTAAAGGTGTCCTGGTCATTTTGTTTTTTGGGGTTGCAGGTGAGCTAGCCCTCAGCCAGGCCAGCTGGATGTTCGAGCAGCAGGCCCTGCAGGAGTACATCTTGCTGTGCTGCCAGAACCCTGCCGGTGGCCTGCTAGACAAGCCTGGAAAGTGAGTCATAGTGCCGCCCTGGTGGCTGCCTAGCTTCTGTCCTCAAGTATTCTGTTATCCAACCCAAGTGCTCTGTACGGCTTTTACAGGCCTCTGAACTGGCAATATGATACCAGCTATGTAATCAGCAAGTCAGTTGCACATTATCTGTTTATATCCAATCAGATCCAGGGATTTCTATCACACCTGCTACTGCTTGAGCGGCCTGTCTGTAGCCCAGCACTTTGGCGGTCGGGATGTTCACCTGGAGCTGGTTATCGGAAAGGATCACAACCGCCTGGTATGTTATGAATTGGCCTCTGACCGAGAGACTGGGGGGGGGGCTGGAAAATTTTAGCAAACCGGTTAAACAAGATTCCCCCCCACATTTGTAAAGCACTATTTCAAAGATGATCTGACTGGGTAAAGTCATCTTTAGATTAACTGGTGCTCACATGCCTTACTGGCATGAGATAAAGTAGAGAGGAGATGATACTACACATTCAATGCTTGTCTCGGCTTGTGCACGAGCCCGACGTGATGACGTCATGATGCTGAAACCGGGGCCCCTCTTTCTCTGCACCAGGAGCCGACGCACCCCGTCTACAACATCTGCCCTGAGAAGGTGACCCAGGCCATTACGTGGTTCCAGCAGCAGCCTGTCCCTGTGCCCAGGGAGCTGGCCAGCACCTCCTAGGTCCCGAAGCCTTTTGTTTTTTTTTGCTCCCCTGATTTTTGCTACAAACTTTGTACAGAAGCAGGTGCCGCTTTTCAGAGGCACGAAGAATCTACTTTCGTCCAGCTCTGAACACAAAGCACCCCGACTCCAGCTGAAGAAAAAAACGGAACGTCTTTATTTTTAGTTACTAATAAAAGTTCAAATGTCCTGACTTTGTGTGAAAAAAAAAGCTCTGTCAATGACATTATATATATTTATATTTTATATACACACAAACGAAATATTAAAAATATCGCAGTGGAAAGACCATACAATACTGACCAGAAACCATGTAACAATTTCAGTTGTAACCATATTGTATTCCGTTCCTTATCAAGTGTCAAGTTTGAATGGCAATAACATAGAGCAACATGTAGCTTAGTATTTCCAGGAAGAGGGGCTCTTCAGTGCCTCCTTTAGTTGGATGTCCAGCTGGTAGGCAAGGGGGGGTAACATGCTATATAGAAAACCTGCCTGACTGCTCCATGAACCCCCCCCAAAACACACAAATCACCCCGAACGGTGCGACGACAGCATTGTCACTGCAAACCCCGCCCCCCCCCCGCTCACAAACGGGACGGCACGTTAAAGGATAAAATAGCTTTTATTTATAGTCTCATAGTAAAGGTAAGCCTTAACTTGCAAGACAATTGTCGGCAGTATGTACAACATACCTGTAATTTCCATGGAATGGAATCAGAGGAACAAAAGACCAATTTCATAAACACTACGTCCTAATAATGGAAACACACACACACCCCAAGGCTCACGAAAGCTTCCTGGGGTTTTTAATATATAGAATTAAATCAGCAACATTGAGTTTACAGTGTAATGCACAACACACCGGTGGACAGATTTTTTTTTTTCTTTCTCCTTTAATAAAAATAAAATAAAGGTTTACTATTTTAAACTGCATTGCTGTAACATTCAATATCTATTTTATCATTCTGGGAAACTACACGTATTTTTATTATAGGGCCTGTTCACAAAGAAATTCTTTTAAAACTTATTGGTGAACCTGTTGGAAAGAAACCAATGCAATTAAAATTTTTAACCTAAAGGATTCGGCCATCTAACGCCATTCACTATCATAAGCTAACAGACAAAATACAATACAATTCTGGAGGTTGGTACAGCGTACGACGTTTCATATTGGGAGTTTTTTTTTTTTTATTTTTATTTAAAGATGGAAATCTACAGCCGTTTGAAAAAGGCTTTAAAAGTGGGCTGCCAGTACAAACACTCAGTTACTTTCACATTTTTCATGGAAAAGAACAAGATCTAAAAAGCAAGACTTCCCCACAGACGGTTTTTCCCCCCTATAGTGTTCATTTTAAAACATTTTAAACAGGTTCATATAATTTATCAAATAAAAAATAAAGTACTTTCGTTTTTGCCTTTTTCTTTTTCCCCGAGCAGTCCACACTTCCATGTCGGATTATGATGATTATTGAGGTGACGAAGAGCAGAGTCCTTCAACCACAAAGCTGCCGCATTTCTGGATCGTCAACGTTGCTGAGACGAATTCGGAGGACGAGGGGGGTGGGGGTGG
>JAODLD010000030.1:617770-628393 GCA_026781065.1 Mormyrops boulengeri | reverse complement strand
CCCCCCCCCCCCCCCCCCCCCCCCCCCCCCCCCCCCCCCCCCCCCCCCCCCCCCCCCCCCCAGGTCACAGCGAGGCTCCTGTTGACTGTGTGCCCACGCCGTTCTCAGGGAAGCCTGAACCGAGTGTGCAGCGAGGCATGCTGGGATACGCACGCAGCAGGAAGGTGGGAGGGAGCTAACTGCACCAAGCCTACATCTGCACACTCAATCCTCTGCCAACAAAAAAAAAAGAAAATGCAAGAACCTGCAACTGACATAATGCTATCGCTAAAGCTGCACTGGGGCTAGATCAAAACAAGGAACAAATTCTGACATGCAGGATCTTTTAATACTCTCACTGTCATTAAATGTAGACACCCAAATGTAGACATTTAAAAATCACATTTAATAACAAAATACTGACAATTATGATGAAATACAAAGCAGAACAGAATGAAAAGCATTTCAAGTACAATTAGAAGAATTAGAATTCTCTTCCCCACAGTCAGGCGGAGACAGAGAGGCACGGCTATCCCCCCCCCCCCCCACCAACCTTCTCGCCCTGCAGAGCCGGCACCGAGTCCCGCAGGCTGTGGAAGCTGTCTTTGATGTGGTCCCTGCGCTTTCTCTCCAGGGCGTTGTGGTGCGCCCGTTTGTCCGCCTGCAACGAGAGTGCCACAGCCAGGTCAGAGGAGCACTGGCCCCCCGTGTGCGAACCCCAACCCCAATCAGAGGGCCCTCTGCATCCCGGACGAGATGGCAGCTGGGATGAAACCAAAGCAGGTCGGCGTTTCAGGACCCATTTCCCCCAAAAGCCTCGCAGTCGCCGCAACGGTCATGAGCCTCGGCGAGATCGCGACCGTCACTGCTCCGCGACGCTTACAAGAAATGCACCCCGGCCATTCAGTGACCGAAGACCAGAACCACAGCTGCAGTGAAAACACCCTCATGTCATCCAGTCTGTTGTCTATATAGTCAGCCCTGGAATTTTATCAGACCAGACTTCAACCTCACTGCTGTGAGTCACGTTCCTCACCTGCCATTCCCATGAATCAACTTACTATTGACACATGATTCTGTTCCCAGGAGAACAGCAATTTGGCCAGTTTCACTTTAAGAAGCATTCATGCTTATCAAGTACACAACTCGCTTTTTTCTATCCGACGGGGGAGGAAGTGTGTTCATTTGGCACCTTTAGTTTAAAAATCGAAATACTCCTAGTCCCAGTTTTTGCCACCCTTCCACATGATTATTAGAGCGCATCATGATCTGTGCGAAAACCCATTTTCATCTTTTAGTCCAGCTGTGGTTACCAGCAGAGCTCTGGGTTCATCATCACGGCCTGCAGACGAGCACAAAGGCTGTACTGGCAAAGCTGGCTGTGGGCCCGACCGTTGTGATCATTTGGACGGGTTACCAATGGTTTTGTTTCTGCAGTGGCCACATGACAGATGCTTCTGGGGGAAGGGGTGCAATACAGACGTGCATCTTTGATTCAAAATGAAACCGCATATAAAGCTTTCCGTCAACAGTGCTAACCTAGTCACTGCTCAGAAATTCAGATAGAAGAGCGTGACTGGGCCTATGACATCTTCATACCTTAAAGGACTTAACTATAATAACAAGACTGAGTCAATGTGACGTAGAGCAGGGACACTACCTGAGGTCAGCTACACCTAGAAGCAGTGGCCATCAACAGCAGCAAGCAGAAAGGGAAGTACAACAGGAAGGCCCTATCCAAAAACAATGGCTGGCCGTCCATATGCCAGCTCGGTTATCGTACAGGAGAGGGAACGAAAGATTTTGGGTTTAAGTACAACTCTGTCTGTATCAAGAAGCTTGATTTCTAGATTACCTGGATAACTTGTTGGATTTAAGGTAGTCCGGCTAAACGCAAGTGAACAAAGATAAAGTTCATTTAAACTGGGGCACTGTAAATCTGACCAGTTATCTAGCTAAACAAAAAATTTGGGTTTGCAATACAGGCCCCAGGTCAGAACAAAAGGGGGAACTGGGGGTACAAAACCACATTAGGGGGTGGGGAGGGGGCTTTAACAAGTTAGCACATCGAGAGGAGGCGGCTTTTCAGACACCTCTCTTCAGCTGGCAGCAGTAACTGCCTTGTTCCAAGAGTTTTTGTGCACCGGTAATTGAGTCACACCAATCATAGTTACAGCAACAGGCATGAACTGTATTCAAGTTTAGAACAAAACCAAAACAAAAACGAACACAAAGTGATCTCCTTTATTATCCCTAGTAGCAGGGCGATGCCAGAGAGATAAGTCGCGTGTCACTGCACATCCAGGACCTGCCCTCCTCCATACAAAACAAGATGTGAAGATTACACAACACGGCAGCCAGGCCCAGGGACAAGCAAATGAGAAGCGACTCTGCGCCCGCCTGTAATACAGCCAAATACGTCAGCAGCATGTGTGGAATTACGTGGTCGATGTCAATAGGGTTAGTCCTACTCCTGGCATCCATTGGCCAAAACCAATCTTAACTATGACCCATAAGAGCCTGTTGAGGTAAAACCCAATGTGTGTGTGTGTGTGTGGGGGGGGGGTATATCCAAGAGGAGGGGGGCAAAACATCAACACCCTCAGCATATGCATTAGTGTGCTAATAATCAGAAAAAGGTGAATGAAACCCCAAAACAGACACACCTCTAAAAATTTCCCCAATATGCTCACTATGGTAAGGCCATTTTTATCCATCTCCCATGGAAGGCACCCAAACGTCACACGGCTCGGACACCACCCCTCGGGCGTCCAGCCTGCCAGGCAAACCTCTCAGAATCGCCTTCTACGTGGTAAAATGCGAGGAGCCCCACGGCAACACAGGGCTGATGCCAGGCACCAACATGCCCTTAAAGATTTCAAACGGCCAGCCAGCGCAGGAACCTCACTGGGGTATAAAGACGGCAAAGGTCACGGAGAGAGAAGCAAGCTGTGTGTGAATGGAGGAGGACACTGATGGATTTAACCAGGCCGTGTTAGCCAGGCATAACGTAAACAAGCACACTATCTGGACTCTCACGCGAGGACATGGAAGCGGGTGGAACGGCTGTTTACTGCAGGTCTGCATCCTGCATACATGCAAAAAAAAAACAAAAAAAACCGGGCTTTATACAAGGAGAGAAAGGTCCGATTTCATCAATTAAATTGCTCGCCCATAATAAATGGAATCCCACAAATTTTTATAAATCTCAGAATAGAAACACATATTTCTCGGTACACCGCCTCCGCCAAATCCCCAGCACCTTATTCAACGTGCGATATTTTGACATGCCAGATGGAGGAACTGGGATATGAAGTTGCAGTTTAATCGGAGGGGAGGGGGGCTGCATTTCTCCAGCAAAGCCAGTTACGTCACTGCTCCCTGCAAGCTGCCCGTCCTCACATCCTGAACACAGGCGCTTTTTTGAAATCGCGTCTCTCTCTCAAGTATAAAAAACGGGGGGGGATTAAACATGTGTGCCGATCCGTGACCAGAGCCGCCGCGTATATTAACAGTGTAAAAATTTGGTAGCTAATTTCGTCTAAATATAGAACGCGCTGTGACTTCTGGGATGGGATTACCCCTTCATGCATATGAATGCATTTGCAACAATAAAACATCCGTGGATTTGGGAAAACACTGCAGGATATGCTCACGTCAAAATGGTGACACATCCGACTGCACTGCTATGATTAAAACTTTTCTCTTTTTCATGCGTGGTTGTTTCCCACAGTCACATACACCTCCGCAGTGGCCTAGCTAGCAGCTACGGCTAGCCGAAAGAAAAACCTGAGTCGTGCAACAAGAATGGATCCAGCCCAGGCTGATCTTCGGTTCCGGCCCTCTTGCTTTGCAAGTACAGCATCCTTTCCTCGTTTGACAACTTATATCCTGTTACCCACCCGGAAATAATTTCAAGCACTGGCAAGTTTCATTATTATTTCTAAACGGGACAAAACGCTCAGCAAATTACGCACCACAGAGTGAAACCTCGATGATTCTTCCTGTAAAAAAAAACAGAACAGAAAAGTGCAATTGTATAATTGTGTGTAGCTAAACTAAAGACTCCTTAATCATTTTTAAATGATTATATATTGCTATTTTAATCTGACTAAATCTAAAGAAGGTATCTAATTAATCATCAACAGTTAATTTCACCTTAAGTCGCCGATCACTCAACTAATCATCCGCTAGTTAGCCAGCTAGCAGGAAAACAGGCAACCACCCAGTAGCAAAGGCTCAAAATACTGAATACACAAGGCATTTGTGCTTAATTTTGGTTGCTAGCAGGCTAGTGTACGCTAGCAGTGTGTAGCAAGTCCGAAACAGAAAACGTATACTTACGTCGCTGTCAACTTCGATATCATCGTTGTCACTCATTCTTCGGTAAAATGCCTTATTTAAAGGAAGGCTAAAAAGAAACTGAACAAATAAGCGAATCTCTTGGTGTACGGACGAAACGAAATCAACGGACCCCACACGTGACTCGCCTACACACGGACATTTACAATCCACGATAGGCCTGTGCGACGGCCACTCGATATATGGGAATTGTAGTTCTAATATTTCTACTTTAAATCTTTGTCTCTTATTGGTGAACTATATTTCCCATATGTCCTCGAAATTGGACGCTTCAGAGGGACGTAAAAACAATTCCCATATTGAAGAAAACTACCGGGAATTGTAGTTTAAATTGATGAAAGCATTAGAGAGGCCATGATGGAGACACGTGGATAGTTGTTTCATAGCCAAATTGGAGCTGCCAAGACCGCGACGCTTGGCATTGTACTTCACTGGCAATATCTTTAAGTCTACATCTGACCACATCAATAGAAATGACTTTACATTCTTCTGTAATACAAAAAAATGTAGGTTATATTGCCTAAATTAAAAGATGAAGCATACATACCGCTGTGTACAGAACCCTTTTTTTTTAAAAAAAAAAATCAAATACAGCACATACAATTTGAGATAAACGGTTTGTAAACCATTCGGAATGATCAGGATTTCCATATAAAAAGCTCCTAAAATGTGGTATGATCTTTATAAATAAAGATGTTTTCTGTTGGTTTAATCAAATTGAAGTTCAGGTGTTCAGTCAGTTCTGCATTGGGTTCGAGCTATCCTGAGTATGTGTGTGTGTGACATTTTTGGTTATCTGCTTCTCACAAGTGCAATATGACCTTATCTGAGATTTCAAAGGACGTCAGAAAAACAGTCGGTGAAGTTGCCAAACCTTGGAAATATTACAAGGATTTCTAAGGGCTTAAGCCTCCGACAGTCGACCATCAGGCAGATAGTTTACAAATAGAATAAATTCGACACCATTGCTGCTCTTACTAATAGTAGGTGTCTTACAAAGATCAGTGTAAGGGCATGTAGTCGAAGCCCCAAACTAGTAAAAAGGAGCCCTTGGGTGACAGGTAGGGATCTACAAGCATCTCTCGCAAAACACTAGGAATGCTGTTCATTGGAGGTTATCACGGAGGAAACTACTCCTTTTCAAAGAAAACCTGTCCCTCTCAAGTTTGACCTGGTTGTTCCACAGCAGCACTGGCTCATGTACAGCTGTGACATTTTTTTCAATGTGCACAGTTGTGTGTTTGGAGTAAATGGTACCAATAAAAAACCTCATCATCTCATCCTGGGTGAGAAGCTGTATGGGAGGAGTATAATGCTGTAGGGCTGCTCTCCTGCCCTGAGCCAGAATATACTCAGGGCCAAGTCACAAGTTACATCAAGAAATTCTACAATATTCAAGGCATCTGTCTGTGAATTAAAGCTGAAACGAGGCTGAGCCATGCAAATAGTTCTCATCCGCATCTCCAGGACATGTTTGATTGACGCTATTGCCAATAAAGAAAATTCCACTGATTACTTAATATTAGGGGGTCACATAGTTTTTAAAATAATATTATGTTAGCCATTTGTACAAGCACATAGGAATGCTTTTGTTTTCATGTATCCTAACTTGCATTTATTGCACTGGTGAGTGAAGCGTGATGGCAGGGCACAGAGTCAGCCATATTCCCAGTACCCCTACAGCAGTTTTTGCGGGTACTCTGCCAGCCGCAGGATTTGAACTGGCAACTGGAAATGGATGATGGGTCTCTCACCCCTGACCAGAGCAAGCAGTTATGATGGATGCATGGGTACATAAAACAGCAGGGTGACTATAATATAATATAATATAATATAATATAATATAAGGCTAACTCATGACATTAGATAATGTCCTGCTTTCTCTAAATAAGAAAAAGGAATTCTAGCACTATCTTCAAAACATTTCATAAATGTATTTTCTTCTTGGTTGCAAATAAGACAAAATGGCTTCTGCTGGTTGACAGCAGTGATGAATTCCGAACTTAACCTCTGCAAAACAGCAGAGTATGATAAAAGTGAAGGCTGAGCATTTAATTGCATGGTATATGTTAGGACAGTTAACCTGAAACTTGACATTTCATGTCCTGGGGGTGGAGTGACATGTTGTTATACTCAGGAGTAAAGAACCTCAACTGCTCCATTGAAAATACTCCTCATTAAATGGGGGTTAAAAATGTAAGTCAAAATGAACAAGCGGAGGTAGAGTCACAAAATAATGTGAAAAATGTAAAGTGTCTACCCCTAGTTTCCAGATTAAGGTTTGTATTTTTCAGATACATAATAAAATAGAAAGTACTAAGTCGTTCCTCAGACCTTACATAGATCCGGAAGATGATGTTTCCCAGCATTTTTGCTTGTGAAACCATTGATATGGCCTGCTGGCCTTCATTTGTGTAAACAACCAAATCCGTTATAGACCCTTTTGTTTTATGCTATCTTTCTGACATGTTTAATTTATCTTGCCCTAATAAAATTCCGGAACATGACAGGAGAGCGTGTAAAGCCCTTGGTATAATATATATTGGTTATAATACCAATGCGAAGTGGAGAATTAAGGGCAATTCATACACACATCAACGTGCATACAACAGATCATGAGGCCAGATGGCGGTTAGGGCTACGAGCCCTTCCCCCGCCCCACCCTGTCTTGTTTGGGGCTTGCTGTGGGGCCTTTAAACTGGCTGTTTTTCACTTACACAGCAGTTCCCACAGAGAGGCCATCTGAGGGTGAGCGAGGTCAGCAGGAATCCGTCGTGTTCTTGGCTGTTTGCTTGCTCTGAACCCCTGCACAACTGTCTGCCCTGACATGCTTCAGCCTGCGATTCTGTGGAAAACATGGCTGCAACTGATGCATAATCACCTTCAGACCTTTAGACCTGTTTAAGATGCTCTAAATTGTATTACTATGAAAAATGAACCCCCATTGCTATATTTCCAAAGATTTTCAATAAGATAGAGCATGATGGCAGATTTTCGCTGGTTACAGGGTCTTTCATTGTGTGCTTGATTAGAAATGAATTTCATCAATGACTGCCCCCCCCCACCACGAAGAGATGCCTCCAATCAGAGCTATAATGAATTATTCATGTAAACCAGTAAGAAAGGAACAACATTTCAAGCAAACGGATAAGTGATTCATTTTTAGAACAAATTTTTTTACTTTCTGGATAATTGAGGGGCTCATGCACATTTTAGGACAGATCACCTTAAGCAATATAAAGTGTCATTTTGAGAAAATTTCTGAAAACTGGTCAATTGGCACAATGAATGTGATAAATCTGCGGAATATGAAGTGTAGCAATATTTTACCAAAAATACTAAAAGAATTACGGAAACCAGTGATATACTGTTTAAAACCATAAAAATGTAAGTACTGTATTATGATTTGATGAATTCTCTAGTTAAACACTAGAGGGTGCTCCCAGTATTTGTACACTTTGGATTTTATAATTTTAAAGATTTTCTGGATGAATTTAATACTTCTGCTTTTGAAATGGAAATCTTTTCGACTTCATTGTGGAAATCAAATGAAAATGCAATGACTTTCTTTACATTTTTTGATCAGCTATGTATTCAACATTGTCATACAAGTCACAGTGCGTTGCAATACCGCAAAATATTACATTTTTTGTTCTTCTGAGAAATGTATCTTTTTATTAAGGGGTGGCATAGAAAAGGCAATAATTATCGGCAAGCCTAATGTGCGCGTCGTAATTTGGTTGTGCTCCAGACTCTCAGTGTCTTCTGGCTTTCCCTTACTGATGTGATTTGCCCACAGGCTTCAGCTGGTGCGGTTACTAGGCAACCATGATGCACTCCTTGCTGAATATCCCACTACTGTTGGATTTATCAAATATACTCTACTATCACTTTCTCACACACATATAAATAGCACTGAAATATATTCCTAAGTGACATCAAAGTTCTGGAAGGGTTGTTTTGTTTTAATGATTTCGATTTGCTTGCTTAAAAACTAACAAAACAACTTTTAGTGGAGTAACTGGCCCCACTTGCTTCCCCTCAGACTTGCTGTATGGCTGCAGGGCAACAGCCTTAATTGTGCTTCCAGTAAATAAGGGATTTGCACTAAACAAACTGTCCGAGGCCTTAATACCTCATTATATGCAAAAGTTGGTTTGTTTCTGTAATTTCCCACTTTGTCCAGCCATGAACACCATTGAATCTGTTTCATAGACATGCTTTGGCCCTCCGTTCCTTGCAAGGACATTAACTGTTGCCTCTGTATAACCATCTCAGCAAGTATTAGTACTCAATTATATGACTGGTATGAAAGTGTGACAGGCAAGAATATAGTGAAAATTAGAAAACACATTATGGCAATAGGGAATCAAACTATACATATTTAGTATCAAGCGTAGCAAACTTTATCTATTAAGCATTATTTTCATTATTAATTTAACATTTTAATGGCTGCCATATATAGCTTACAGTGTTACTGAAGCACTGATGTGCCTCCTGCACATTTTTATAACAATATTTATAACAATATTTTTTCATACTTTTACAAACCATGAATAGTCAAACCAAATGAAAAAAAATACAAGATTTCAAATACAAGCCATTACTGACATCAAGTCTACAGCAGCAATATCAAGGCAAAATAAGTTTTCTTTTCCAGGTAAATAGTGTCTTTCACTTAGGCAGGTTTTCATGTTACACTTGTGTTATGAACTGCATTATTCTCATATTCCATCGTCAGCATCCTCGACAAAGTCCACATCTTTCAAAAAGGTAATAAATGGTGTCCATATACGTTCAAAATCCTCTTGTTTGCCTTAAAAGACGTATGTAGTTTGTTCCAAAGGGAGACTTATCAACATGTGCTTGGTCCATTGGGAAATCTTAGATCCATTTGCATTTTTCCATGACATTGCTACTGTTCTTTTTGCACTTAGTAGACTAAGGTCCATCAATGCCCGCTCATCCTTGCTATATTTATAATTTGAGAATAAACCAAAAAGATCAAATTTAGGATCCAGTGGGATTGGTGTAGAGATAAATGTCCCCATTGCATTCCGCACCTCCTCCCAGAAGCATTTCCAAACACAATGGAATAGAGTCCCTTTTTATTCATTACATTTGTTGCAAGTATCTAAGATATTTTTGTTAAACTTATTTAACTTCTCTGGGGCTGTATAAGTTCGCATTAAGCATTTGTATTGCAGCAGTTTTAAATTTGTGTTTATTGTCTGTTTGTTAACCTTTGAACAGGCCATTTTCCAGTCCTCCTCTGTGATATCGCACTCTAAATCTTTCCTCCATGCTGACAGTTTTCAGAATGTGTTTTCATGTGAGAAGGATGTTAATAAATGATAAAAGTTTGAAATAATTCCTTTCTGTAAATAGTTCTTCATGACACATTTCTCAATTTGTGTTACAGTAATAGAGGTTTCCTAAGTGTATGGTCCTGTTTTTCATATATAAAACTCCCAAGTTGTAAATATTTATCAAAATGTTTATTGTTTAGCTTATATTTTCCTCTAAGCTCTTCAAATGTCATTATTGTGTCAGAGTTACTTTGGTATATCTCCTTAATACACTCCTTAATGCCCTTTAAAGGCCAATCTTTAAATATGGAATCTGCTCTTCCAGATGTGAACGGTTGATTGCCCCATATTGGACTGAATTGAGAGAAAGAACGTTCTTCTCTTAAACACTTTCCACTTACTTTTACCATATGCTGAACTATTGGATTTTTGGTTCATCTCCATAACCACGCCACTGAATCTGAATAGAGATATGTAGGGTGAGGTTGTGTCAAATCTTGAGTCTCCATTCCCACCCAATTTGGGGAATTTGTAACTGAAAAGTAGAACATGATAGACCTTAGTTGAGCAGCCCAGTAATACAATACAAAGTCTGGACATTCCAGACCCTCTCTATCAAAGGGCAGATGTAACAAAGATAAACGTAGTCTGGCCCTCCTATTGTTCCATATAAATTGCACAAACATTGTTTTAATTTTTAACATAAAACGTGATGGAAAAGGCAAAGGTAAATTTTGAAAAAAATATATGAACTTTGGTAATATATTAATTTTCAGCATATTTATTCTATTATTCCTATTACACAGGTCTACAAAAAAAAATTTTCAGGTGCCAAGGTTTTTTCAATGGATTTAGGGGATTTTGAGGGTGCTGAATTCAAAAATCTCATTACTTTTGCTGAATTGGTTCTAGTTTTTGAGATAATGGACATCCATGAAAATAATGCATCCCCCCAATGCGACTTGTGTGTGAT
>JAODLD010000030.1:538950-584343 GCA_026781065.1 Mormyrops boulengeri | reverse complement strand
CACACACACACACACACACACACACACACACACACACACACACACACACACACACACACACACACACACACACAGCTGCCAAGCCCAGGGCAGTGCACTGTGGTTAAACTAACACAAAACCAATACTCTGCCATCTATAAAAAGATGGAAAACTTCCTTTAAACTTCTCAGTTCATTCAGGTCACATGTGCGCCAACTGGAAAATGGGCTTCTTTCAGCAAGAAAACACAGAGGAGACGTTTTGTCTTGCCTCACTTGGTCAGACTTGCAATTTTAAAATTCTACCCTGGAGTCTAGCTCCAATCCTACAGCACAGGTCTGGAGTCCTTACCGAGGACGCCTCACCAGTAACCAAGAAAAGTTGTGGTAAAAACAGCCCACATCAGCCATATTACTTAACCCTTGCACAAATTTGGATAAAAGCAGCGATGCAACATCACAGCAGTAGCAACTTCACCCCCATCCCCAGCCTTCCTGTTTTCAGTACACCAAGTGAGAAGGTTCTGCGTGGCCTCCCCCACTGACAGGAAACCACACACTTAGCTGTGTTTAGCCTTACAGTGATACAGAGGGAAGGAACGGCTTCCCAGAGTAGTGAAATCGATCACATTTCAACCTTCTGTAAACAGCGTAATAGTGGTTCTGGTAATTCCACCCTATTTCCACGATG
The DNA here is from genome assembly GCA_026781065.1 of Mormyrops boulengeri. Taxonomy (NCBI): domain Eukaryota; kingdom Metazoa; phylum Chordata; class Actinopteri; order Osteoglossiformes; family Mormyridae; genus Mormyrops; species Mormyrops boulengeri. Next base: position 583,673 of record JAODLD010000030.1, on the reverse strand, counting down.
TTTTCCTCTGGAACAATATTCCATTTTGGTTCTCAGGAATTAACACTTTCCATATTATAAAATCTGACATAACATAAAAGGCTTAACAGCAATCCTGTTCCATTTGCATGCAGACCTCAAAAAGGTAGTAATGCTGCAACAACCAGCAACAAAACCCGCATAACCAGGTACAAAGGTAAAAATGTTCAACCAATTATAATTGGTTTTCTCAAAAACATGCCTCTAATAACACAAGCAGTTACACAACCCACAAATGAAAGAATGAACAAAAATAACTTAATAATAAACCACATAATGACAAAGGACAAACCAAAAAGGCCCCATGGTACTGAAAACATCAATAGTTAAACCACAGCGAAATAAGGCAGAGGACTAAGGATAGAAGGGAAATGGCACAGAGAGCCTTGAAGGTAGCATGGATCATAATTAAGGTTGAAGGCACAATGTGCCACTCAGACAAGCTGCTGTGCAGCAGAGATGCCAAGCACCACAGGTGTAAAGACTGTTCACCCAGAGCCTCAGCTTCAAGATAAAAAGCAGTCCCTTAAATGTGGGGTTCAGGGAGACTGCTGAACATTGTTTCTGTTGCTGAAATAACACCGCCGCCCATTGACTGCAAACTGTTTGCACAAAGCAGATCGAGTTTCACTTCCTACCTTGCACAGAACACAGTGGGACAGTTTAGCAAGTGAGCCCACTGCTCACAGACATTTTAGAAACTACCTTGAGCACAATGCAGATGAGCTGAAGAGAAGGCTTCTCTTTGAATAGCATAAGAACCTCCTTCCTACCGATTTCCTAAATAAAAGCACTGGGGCATTTTGAAGCGTAGAAATATCCTTCTAAAAGAAAAGCTAAGTCAAAAATCCATGTCCACTCATTGATTTCCCTAGAACAAAAATGACTGGTTTCCAGAACTGCATTAAATGGTGTGTACAATAAAGCGACGATGAGCTACTGCTTATAAACAGGCAGGAGCCTGGGGCCTACAAATAAGCACTGTACAAATATAGGACAGCCAGCAAGACTTCAGGTGTGTAAAATTAGTCTCTGGTCAGTGTCAATTCCAAGTCTGAACTTCCAAAAGCAAACAAAGCGACAGCATGATAGCAAAAATAGATGCCTGCGTGCTTCCTTCTTAGATTGGGCAGTGAACAACCTCATCCCATATCCTGTTTTCGGTTGTGTCTCTGAAGTCTGATGTTCACTTCCTGAGTAACCAGACATTATAAGTCAGCAGATGTACCCGTGGTTAGTTGCTGGGGGGAGAGGCAGAGACCGACTGTGGGGTTAGAGGTCACCAAACAGTGCAATAGTGCCATATGCAAGATGAACATACAGATGAATTAATATGGTAATGCTTTGCCAACAGCTTTTGTCCTTGTCCAAGATATTGCAAGGACTGTGACTGACTCTATATATGGCTTATGCCTCTCAAAGCCCTTGGCGGGCGTTCCCGTCAGACACAGAGCCAGCGATAAGGCCAGATCATTCAGACCTTGTCTCTTTCACTCTAGCTATGCCCTTAGGACATGGTAGCGTAGAATCACAACCTCCTGACTGTCCATCCCGTGTGGTGCTACAGCATGCCGAAATTCAATCCCACCAAGGACACACAGGGCATCTCCAGCTCATGGTTCTAGAGTGGAATCATACAGAGAGCCCGATAGAGAAGCAGCAGGAAGACAGAGCTTGGTAGACCAGAGGGGGAGGGGGGTCAAGTCACCAGCCCTTGTCAAGCATTGAGAGAAAACCTCATCCCCTCCCACAATCTGTTCCAATCCAACGTCAGTATACAGAAGGAAATCTATACACCCCTTCCAAACCAAAGCCACGTGGACTGTGGCTAAGAGGCTGTCGGTATTGGTTTTGAGGGGAACACTGGGAAGCCCCCTTAGAGACACAAACAGATTATGTTTCCTAAAGGGAAATGACGGCCTCATGTCTTTCGCATATAGCAGGAGCCGGGTAGCCTTACCTGAACCACAACCAACAGTGGTAATGGCCAGTAGGACTAGCAGAGACCAGAGTGGTCTGTTGATGGGTCCGGCATGGACGTGGGAACTTGTTGCAGGCACTACCATTCCATTGCTCATCTTTTATTCCAGCTGCAGAACAGGAATACTTTATGGTGGAACCTGGAGGAGGAAATAAAATGTTGGCATTTGGAAAGCTCTCAGATACAAAGCCCATATGCATACTTTCTCTCTCTCTCTCACTTTCCCCACCATCTGTCTTGTCGGTTCACCGAGTAAATGTTAATGCTTATTGGATTTAATGCACTTTCCAAGGCTGGCGTCCTGTGTTGCGATGGTGAATATCTCTCTCGATTAGGCTAGCTACAAACACAGCCTACTGCTCTTAAGACGTAAGGTCAGTTATTCCACAAAGACACTGCGCTGGCCTCAGACTAAGCCAGACAGAGCCTGAGTCACAAAGCTCATGCATGGAAGAGCGATTAAATCAGTCGTCTTTTCTATTCTCCTACTTCCCCATATGAACAGACACGGTTTTCTGTTACAGTGGGAAATTAAGAAAGTTTCACAAGGCTGGCTGGTCAGAAGCGAAACAAGAGGCAGGAAGTTATCAGCAATCATTTAAGAAAAATAATAATCAATCAATTAAAAAAGAAAAAATCCAACACCGCAGACCATCATACTTCAAAATACATGCATCGGTCCCCATTCCTGATAATGGCTGCTAGGTTGCTCCAATGATCTCACATTAAAAGCCACAGCACATGGTATTTACAAGAAAATGGAATCCAGGTGTGGTTGCTTGTCTGAGAAGCAAGCCATTTAGACATCTCTACATTACTTCAATCCTGACGAGGCCCTCTGTTGACTTTCTAAATACAATACACCCTAAGCTTACAATAAATAAGTTTCACCACCCACCAATGACAAATGGTAGTGGAAAAAACACCTGACAAGGATCAACAGGCCCCCCACAGGGGAGGATATGTATCCTTCTGCAGAGGGTGTGAAGCAACCAACTGTGCCTGGAATAGGTTCTAAATTCTGCATTTACCAATCAGGATCTATCTCGGGCAAGATCAGCAGTGGAGAAGGCCACTCCTAAAACTTGCACAGTGTGAACAAAATTGTTCCGAGTTCAGCAGAGTCAAGGATGTTATTCAATCTCAGTTACTTAAAACAATTAAAAATTAGCCTTTTTAATGAACAAAATGTTAATATTAACAACTTATTTTAAGTTTGTCAACTTCAGTTAAACACAGAGAAATGCACATTGTAGGAAGGAATTCATAAAAGTTTAGAACCCGGTTACAAAAATCAAATACTTCTCATCTCTACCACAGCTAATTAATGAGAGACTCCTGTATCAGTGAACAGTACAGCAGAGACATAAGGAAGTTACAGAGGTCACAGTTCCTGTTTTATCAGGTTTAGCTTATAAAGATATCACAATTTATGTTCCAACAAAAAAACTGCTGTACCAAGCACAAGAGTGAAAGATTTCCAGAGATTTGCCATGGATGATAACTTCTGTTTGATCACAAATATTCAAAGAAAAAAGGAACTTAATTTTTGCACCAGTATGGCAGACTGACTGATAAAGTTCCTACGCAAGTAATTTTGTCCTTCTCTTTTTTGCATGTTTCTGCTTGTACACACAGACGGGTTCCTGTACAGACTCCAGATTTGTTCCAGAGGCCAATGTGCTCCACACCCAGATTTGGAATGACACAAAAGGCTGCGAAATGCTTCCTTGTTATGGTTCCAAGGTGGAACACACGCAATTCCATCACAGACCTGTCCTAGCACAGACACTTAACCCTTACCTCAATAAGACCAGAGCAGCAGCACTATCATCATTATAATGGCAATCACTCATGCTTACCCTTCTCAGGAAGTGAAAAAATAATTTGCTGCGTTTTCAGCTTCAGAGGGAGAGGCATTTAAAAAAATGGTACAACAAAACTCACAGCTAAAAGTGCCTAGACCTCAAAGGGGAAACGGGGAGTAAAATACTGTGCCCTGGAACTGAGTCTGAGTTTTGAAAGTGAACAGTCACTAAGAGATTGCTATCTGATAGGCCTGAGCCAATGCCCGCAGGTCTGTAGGGAGCCAGTTCAGCCCAGCAGAGCCATAAGATGGAGGCCTCCGTAAAGCTGTGAATAAAGGCCTTTTGTTATGCTGCATTATGGCATGTTAGCCCCCGTGGGGTACCCTCTTCTCCGTTTTACCGTAAAGAGCAGTAATCTGAGGTGCTGCCACACGTATAGTGTGACTGAAGCCAAAGCCCTGAACAGCACAGCCTTATTTGGCATGTTGGGGCTTTACAGATTAACGTCAGTACAGCCTGTAAGAGCCGACCAGTTCTCCTGTCAGAACGTCCAAATCCTGCCTTTCATGCAGGATTATTCCGATCAAAATTTTATTAATTACAACCACTGGCAAATCACTGTGAATCATCTCGAATCATCCCACAGCTATATCACCTAGAAATATTATATATGAATTTGAGCATAGTGAACGACACTATATCTACCATTCATTACTCATTTCTATTCCATTGTCCATAATTACTAGCAGTGCCTTCTGGATTACTAGAAGATTTTCAACTGAAATAAACCACAAGCTGCTCTGACTGACATGAGGCAGTAAAACGCATTTAAATCCACCCGCAGTGGCACTGGCATAGCGTTGGTAATCAGTCTAAAGAGAGGACAAGAGGAAAGAATAAAATGAGATGAAACCTTTAACACACAGCTGATAAAAAAAAAACAGTGCGATTCGAGTGCAAAATATACAAGGGTAACGAGTTTAAGATGCTTCACAGTGACAAATCTGAAATGAACAGCAGACACCAGGTGGACGGCATTTCTAACAAGCGATGGGCAAAGATCTGAAATTCACGTAGAATTTTTATTTAAGGCAGGAAACTCCTGGGGAAGTCATGAGTCTGCGATCAGACTTATGTACCTTCCTGATATTGACGGAATGTTTCAAACGGTCAACGCTGGCCAGTTTGCAGTCCCTCAGCCCTGTAACTAAGAACGTAATGGACCAGCTCGCAAACAGCATATTCATTAAAAGACTATTAAAGCGCAGGCTTAGCAATCTGCCCGTCATTTCACTTATGCATATTGCGGCCTTGAATACTCAACGTCTGATGGTGATGTCCAGTACATGTAGGTGGCTGTCTCGCTACACAAAACACGGCTGCGGATCCGTTTTCGTGTTATAAAGCAAAAACGTAACCGATAGGCTACCTGTCAGTACTAATGGAAAAACAAAGAACCGGTCTGTTCACTGTTAAGGCATACAGCATTATAAATCAACGAGGGCTGGATCCCCCGATATTCTACGACGGACAAAAGCAGACAAAAAAGCTAACGCTAGCCAACTAGCTAACAGTCACCCGGCTTGAACGTCAAGAAACGCGTTAACTACGTATGCTACTAGCTTGTTAGCCCTGTACACGGAACTAGTTTCGAACGTGACAGTTGTGCCTCCAAAACGGTAGACGACAAACATTTAAAGTAAGACGACAGGCAGTCTCTTGCGTATCTTTATGCAGTATGGGCTTAAAGCAAATGCCTCGTAATAACGTGGAAGTGATGGTTAAGTTAAATACACCATGACGTCGCCCAGTTAAATTAAGTTACAAAAAACCAAATTCACAACCGAAGGATAATAGCGACATACCAACCCGGTCCCATATTAACTTCGGACAGACAGAGAGGGGAAAGGGCCTGTTTTTAGACCGAGGAAGAACAAGGAAACACGGCAAAGGCTATGAGGCGGATAACTGTTAGTAAAGCGCTCGGTCTGGGCCACTTACCAACTCAACTGCCAGCTTCAGGGTCCCCCCCTCTCCTCGGTTTACTTTCGAGACATGTACTTGGATTATCAGACAGACGGAAAATCGACACAAAATACCCGACCTGCCCTTTTTCCCCACAAAATAACCAAGCCTACTCGAGCCGACTCCTCCGGTCCCTTCTGCTAGCTAATGGCAGTATCGGAAACGGACAGCCTCCCGTTTGTCAGGCTCCAGCAGCTGCCTCGCTTTCGTTCGGTCTCCATGGGAACTGCCACGAGCCCGAGAGTACGCCAGTTGCGGAACTGGGGAGGGGGGGGGACAGACGCACACAGCGTAAAGGCTGTCGGCTGCTCTTTGACAGATCAGCTGACGGGCGGCATTGCGCTGGCGCGGTGCCTGGCTGGGTCACCATAATGACGACGGGCTGCCCTTTGCATGTGCGACACATAGCATTATTTGAGGACACAGAGTGGAAAGCCTAGTTAGTTGTATTTAACTCATTCCTATCAAAAATTTCAAGTTAATTTTGGTGAAATATAGATTCATAGCTTAACTTTACTTTTTAGAGAACACTAGGCGACACGCACCAGTTGTCTTGTATATATTTATTTCTATCATAATGTGTCTTACAGTAACTCCATTGTTTTATTCAATTTATTGAGAAGTTATTTGCCACGTCACTATCACACCTTCCAACTGAGGAAGGTATTATGTTTGGTATTTAAATGTTTTCTCCCTACAAAGTCACAAATACTGTAGTTTGGTATAAAAATATACTTTATTGTATGGGTTCAGTTTTTCTTGTATAAACCGGATTACGCGAAGTTCAATGATGGATGACTGCTGCCACCTAATGGCTGATCCCGCAGATGAATTTGCTGGGATGGTATGTACAATATTGTATAAAGCAGTGGTTCTTTGTCCCACGGTACACATTTATGAGGATGAAATTTCCAAGGTATTTTTTACCACACAAAATACTGGCATATGCATGCTCTTAAAGGTATAATATATTCTTCAATAAAAGTATATTGAGGCTATATTCCATCTAAAACAGAAACAATAATAATAGTTACAATAGAGTAACAATAAAAAACACTCAAAATCATATTTTAATATTATGTGTAATATTTTATTATCAGTTAGAAACAACTACGCTAAATGAAGTGTTGTTACAAAATCATGTTTAACAAAACCATTTTTATTAGACTAGATACAATGTTAATTTAAGTGCTATAACACTATAACACTAGTTTAGCCTACACTGGTTAATTTTCTGTTTAGGTGTTCAGTTGTTTTGTATTTCTTAATAGGATTCGTAACATAAAAACTAGGGTTGTGAATAGATTAAATACATTTGACTAAGTAATTGTACAGCTTTCTGTAATTTTTGTTTAGCGGTTTAACTTGAACTTGTGATGTTGAGTAAGATGGGGTAATTCTGTACCAAGCAGAGATACCATCTGCTGACCTTCTTGCAAACAAATTCTCCAAGAATTCATTTAAGCCATTTCTGTCTGAGCTGGACAAGAGAAAGAGCAGAGTTGAAGACCTTTGGGGAAAAGTACTAGTGGAGCTTTTTGCAAGTAAATGTTTCTGGTTATTTTTCACCAGTATTCTGTTGTTTCCATTTCAGATGTAATATATGGTAACTTGATTCATAATTAATAGTTGGCTTTAATGACTGCTTCAATTATTCATTTTTCTGTACCCCAGATACACACTATATGGACTGTTTTGGGGCACAGCTCTTAATCGTTGAATTTAGGTGTTTCATTCAGACCCATTGCCACAGGTGTATAACATCAAGCACCTAGCCATGCAGTCAGGTTTACAAACATTCGTGAAAGGATGGGTCGTTTTGAAGATCTCAGTGAGTTCAAACATAGTGCTCTCATTGGATGCCACCTTTGCAATGAGTCTGTTAGTGAAATTTCTTCCCTGCTAGATATTCCACAGTTAATCGCAAAGAGGAAGAGTTTAGGAACAAGAGAAGCCAGTCACAAAGTGGCAGACCACGAAAAGTAACATAGTGGGATGGCCGTGTGCTGATGCGCATAGTGCGTAAGAGTCACCAACACTCTATTGACTCAATAACTGCAGAGTTACAAACTTCCTCTGGCATTTATCTCGGCACAAAACCTGTGTGCTGGGAGCTCCATGGAATGGGCTTCATTGGCCGAGCAGCTGCATGCAAGCAAATCAAATCACCAAGCACAATGCATTGGATGGAGTGGTGTAAAGGACACCGTCACTGAACTCTGGAGCAGCAGAAATATGTTTTGTGGAGTGACAAATCATGCTTCTCTGGAGAACATTATCTGTCAGACTGTATTATGCTAACTGTAAAGTTTAATGGAGGAGGGAAAATGGTATGGGGTTGTTTTTGAGGGGTTCTGCTAGACACCTTAGTTCCAGTGAAGGGAACTCTTAACTCTTCAGCATAGCAAAATATTTTGGACAATTCAATGCTTCAAGCTTTGTGGGAACAGTTTGGGGAAGGCCCTTTTCTGTTCCAGCATGACTGTGCACAAAGCAAGGTCCATAAACACATGGTTGGGTGAGTCTGGTGTGGAAGAACTTGACTGGCCAGCACAGAGCCCTGGCTTCAGCCCCATCGAACAACTTTGAGATGAACTAGAATGGAGATTGCGAGCCAGGCCTTCAGGTCCAACATCAGTGCCTGACCTCACAAATGCTCTTCCAGATGAATGGGCAAAAACTCCTAGACACACTCCAAAATCTTGTGGTAAGCCTTCCCAGAAGAGTGGAAGCTGTTTTGACTGCAAAGGGGGGGACCAACTCCATATTGATGCCTATGGATTTAGAATGGAATGTCATAAAACTTCCTGTAGGTGTAATGGCCAGGTGTGAAATACTGCTTTCTTAATAAATTTTAAGAAATTGAACAAACATATATCTATATAATTATTTTATTAGTTATAAATGACATTTGGAGTGCAAAATCTTCTGTTTGGAGACCATGTCTTGGACCATGCCCTTTGGATATGGTGACCAATTTCATTTTATGTCTCTAATTCTATACTCCAAAATAAAATATGGATTAATCAAAATGGCAAATTTGATTATATTGGATTAGATAGATTAATGAAGCAGCATCAGAAGAAAAGAACTGAAGATGTCATAAGTCAGGGGTATCAAACTCTAGTCCTGGAGGGCCGAAGCCCTACACATTTTTGGGTTTCCTCTGATTTAACACACCTGATTCAACTACTTGCACCACCTTGTGCTAATTACCACACAGCTCTTAAGCTGAATCATTTGTGGTAGAACAGGGAAAGAACTAAGCTACACAGGGCTCCGGCCCTCCAGGACTGCAGTTTGACACCCCTGTCATAAGTTGATGCAAAATATCAGGGGCTAGAATTATCCCCAATGGTGGTCCTTTATTTTGGCCCTAATTCATAAACCATATCTAACTCATCCATAAAATCTGTTTTATTCTGGCCATAGATGGCAGCATTAGTGTTGCGATGAGTTTTTTCTTAACTGGTGCTTCACACTTTCTTGTAAAACTAAGAAAACAATGAAAATGGGGATAGAATTACCCAAACATACCCTATATACTATTCATTTCCAGAAATACATGCTGAATTTCAATGCTTTCAAAAAGGTTAAATGAACAGATGGTAGTAAGAAAAGAGAGGGTATCATATTACAAGTAAGTTTTAAAACCACGGTTAATTGCACATCTGTGTCATTAGTGTCACAATAACATGAAGGTAACACCAGTCACTGGTGTCACAGTAACGTGTAAGATGTAACACCAATGACAACATCGACATTCTGATTAAAGTGGAAGACTATTTTTTTTTTTTTAATGACTGAACCCATGTAGGGTAAGGTGACCTTGTGCAACTATTTTAAACCAATGATATGAAAGATAAGCAGCCTTTACAGCGCATAACACCAATGACCAGAGTCTGTGATAAATGTATTTTTAAAATAAATTGCATACATGTTTATGTAGTAAAATGTAAATGACGTATATATAAAAATTATTTTGTTTATAGAACTTCATATTTATACGTTTTCAAAATATTGTTTTATATTATATGGTCAGAATGGATTCTCACATTTATAAATCTGGTTGTGTGACAAGCTGTTTTACAGGTGTACAGCAACTATAAACCATGATAGGAAAGTCAAACATCATGAGGGAAATGTGTTACTTACTCATACATCAACTGTGTGAATGTACAAGCTGACCCTTGGAGCCGTGCCTAATATTATAAGCATGTTTTAAGCCCTGCAACCTCTATAACATGACTTCCTGCTGCAATAGGAGAACAGCCCATATGCTCAGTGTTTGTCAGCTTGGTGTTAGTTTCCGGTGTTTGCTATTTTCTGTTATGTCTCATCAGTTGCTATAATTATTGACTTGACCCTGGCTAAAAAATGTACACTTGTGCAGAAAGAAAATATAAATTTACAAATGAAATACTAAGAAGAAACATGTAAGGCAGGCCCCCTGTCTGCTGCCTCCATAACAACAATCAGCCCCCCCACATCACTGAAAAAGCATGCATTCTCACAGCATATCGTTGCAATCTCAACTCGGATCTGCATACTGAGATGGCATGCGGAGGTGAATATTTAGGGCTTGAAGAGTTTATCCAGTTGTCCATCCACTTGGATAATCTTATCCAGGACTCATCTTATCCAGCCATCTCAGCTAGCCCCCAACCCGCCATGGTGTCCTTTTACTCTTCTCCTGACAGCCTCGTTTTCTCCTCCACCACAAGACAGAGTGGCACCCGTGAAGCTGGGGAGACCACTAACTCTATCAACAGAGGCACCTCAACAACAGGCTCTGCCGGTATTATATCCCCATGTCCCTTGCGTCCACCACATCCTTGGGAGAACACTGGTACTACCCAGATCAGAACATCTGTCATCCTGGATTTAACTCATAAACAGTTGCTAGTGAATCATCATCAACTCAACCTCTCATGTAACTAAAGTCCTGGTCGATTTAGGAGCTGTAGGTAATTTCATTGACACTACCCTTGCTCTCAACCTGAACCTGCCCCACTGCACATGCGAGCCCTAGACAGGGTCCTGGAGGGTAACTCGTTACCCTCCAGTTGGGCCTGTTCCACCAGGAGAAAGGTTGAAATTTTCCTGACTCGCAACCCAGTTGTTTTGAGTCATCCGTGTCTGTGCCAACATAACACATTGTTGGCAAAGCCTGTTTCACCTCCTGCCTCCAGCTCCCTGTCCTTTCCAGGACATTTTCTGTAAAGCAAACGCCACTAAACTTCCACCACACCATCCTTGAGAATGGCAACAGACCTGCTCCTTGGTTCTGTTTTTACTTTCCAAGAGCAGAGTTTACCCACCCGCCCTTCTGGTGCTACAGGCAAAGGAACAGTTCATTGAGGAAGCACTCTGATCAGAATTTATCCAGCCATCCACCTGTCTGGTCGCCTCCATTTTTTGTAGAGAAGAAGGGTAGTGGACTGCTTCTAAACTGTCAAGTTCAGCTTCCGCCTGCCTCTCATACCCACTGTGCTGGAGCAAATTCAAGCAGCTGGTATTTTACGAAGTTGGACCTATGTAAAATGTATAATCTAATCCACATCTGGGAGGGCGGTGAATGGAAGGTGCCATTCGTAACCACCCACAGGCAAAACGAATATCATGTTATGCTGTAAGGACTAACTAACGCCCCAGCAGTGTTCCAGTCATTGATGAACACCATTTTCCAATATATGATTGACTGAACCCTCACCATATACGTGGACAACCACCTTATTTATTCATAGATGCTGGCTGAACACATTTACCACTTCCGATAGGTGCTCCAACAACTTTGTGATCACTCGCTGTTTGTCAAAGCTGAAAAGTGTGAATTCCACATCCAGTGTCTATCCTTCCTGAATTATATCCTCACTTCTGGTGCTGTTTAAATGAAACCCTGGGAAGACTTCAGAGATGTCAAAGTGGCCATTACTAACCTCCAAGAAAGAGCTGCAAATTGTTGCTCTGCTTTGCAGACTTCTATACAAGGTTCATCTGCACACAGCCCTGACCCGTATATCTCACTCATGGACTGACCAGAATTCAGCCTTCCACCAACTAAAGAAAGCATTCATGCAGGTTCTCATCCTCCAACAACTGAACCCTGATCTCCCTTTGCTTCCAATATGCTTCCAGTATTGGGGTGAGGGTCATATTGTCACAGAAATTCCCAGAAGTTGACCAAAACACAGTAGAATTACAAAGTACAAAACCGTTCACCCTCAAAGAGTGGAGGCAGTGGCTTGAGAGAGATAAATATCCCTTTTAAGTACGAGCCCTATGTCAAGTTTTCTGGGCCAAGTTTTTTGATAACAGACAAATTTTCAGAAATGTTCCAAAAGTACCCTCTCCCACTGAGTTCGCTATAATCGTGTTCACCGATGTCACTCACAACCATGGAATGTCCGTTCACGTCTCGTTTCTGGTGGGCTTTCTGTCACCGCCTCAGCATATCACTGACTTAGTCTTCCGGCTACCACCCACAAAACAAATGGAAAATGTGAGTGGCTTAACCAGGAAATTGGAAGATTCCCCCACTTGTATGATATAAAGATCTCGGGTCCACCTGACCCAAGCGGTACGCCACCTGTGGGCCAACATGGATTGTCATTGGGTTTTGTAAGGCACAGCTCCAGTCCTCAGTCTCCACCTCCACAACCACGCTCCCCTCTTCACTGCTTCAACTCGCCTAAATATTACCACCTGCAGTTCATTTATATTTTCCATGATTTCCCCCGTGCATATAATCCTGTCATTCTCCACATTTCATTGCGATGAATTGTCCCCATGAGCTATTACTGAGCCTTCCATTATCTCCCTGTACTTTCCTGAGTGCTTGTATCTCCTTCACTGTTCTTCTGTGTGCATGTGATTCCCAGTGCCCGTCCCAGTAAGCGTGATCCCCTGATCCACTCCCTGTGTAAGTAATGTATGTATCTCCGCTTCCCTGTGCCTGCACATGTGCCCGCCTTTGCATCTCCCATCTCTTGATTCTGATTTACGGCCACTGTACATTTGGATCCCTGAGGTCCCCATATTACATATATCCATCAGCTAGCATGAGCTTACGCCATCTAACCACGATCTTAATAATCCAACCGCAGTCACATGTTAGTACATAAATTAATTGATCAATATTTTATAAAGATTGTAAAATGGAAATGGAACAGATGTAAGCTGATTAAATAGGCTAGTTTCTGTTTCTGCAAACACCCAGCATGTAAACATATAAAAATGTGGCTCAGTTTTTCAATTATATCGATTTGTGATTTGTAGTATACTTCTTACATTCTGAATGCAGCATTCTTATTTTCTTCAGGTGAAAGAAAAGACTCTCCCAAAAGCTGGGTGTGGCACTCAAAGACATTTTTGAAGCCTTCAGTCCCACATGTGATGGACTGATTGTGTGACAGTATAGCCTAATCAAATCATTTTTGTTTTCTTGCCTAATAATTTTTCTGGCTGAGACCAGATTTAAGAAGAAATGGCCAACAATGAGCCAAGATGTTCTAGAAATATAGAAATTACAGCTCTTGGCTTGCAAAAAATTATCAATTGCAGACCAAAAGGAATCATTTTTGGTGGATAGTGAATCCATCCATCCATCCATCCATCCATCCATCCATCCATTTTCTTTACTTGCTTGTTCTGTACCCACAGACCAAAAACATGCTAAAGTGAATTGAAATTGCCAAATTGTCCATAAGTGTAAATGTGTGTGTGTTCTGTGTTCGGTTGGCGCTCTATCCTGGGTTGTGAGTCATGTCTGAGTAACAGTGGGAAAACGCCCCACACAGTGGAAAATAATTGCCAGATTCTGTGTGTCAGTCTTTTTTACAATACGAAAACAACAACCAAGTCAGGGAGAAATAAGTGCAATTTCCTAACTTCTGCTAAAATTCTTTTAAAAATTATTTGCAGCAACCATCCAAGACACCCATGCACACCTCATATAGCTACTCAATAGCTCATTGACTTTTTTAACTAATTTAATTAATTAATTAAATGAGCTGGTGGTGAAGTTTAGTAAATACGTGCAATGGCTGAGGTACCCCTTGGGAGAGGTTTGGGAACTGAAGCAGCGTTCGTCTAGCCAACTGCATAGACATTAGTAACTCTTTGGAAAACAGACAAAATTCTAGCTTTTATTGTGTTGCTCTTCATTTCTTATAATGCTGCAGTATTTTCAGAAAAATGTGAATATTCTTCATATTATAGCCAGGTGTAGGGTGACCGAATAATCTGTCAGGGGAACACTTAGAACAAGATTTTGTAAACCACTAAAAGAACCTGTATTTCACTTCATGGAAGCATTTCTTGCTATGTTCTGATTGGTCAGTCTCCTATAATCATGCATAATTTTATTGCAAAACAGCTGGATGAGTCCTTCAGTCAAGGAAACAAACCAGTTAACGCACAAGAACTGAACTATTTAGTCAAGCACAGGAGCCTTTCAGTTTTAAAGTAGCTTGGAAAACCTGAAGTAGCTCAAAGTGTCCTCCCTGACATGGATTATCTGGTCACCCTAACTATGAATAAGTAAAATGCTTGCTGATAAGATCCTCTGAGTGCAAAGAACATGGACAGAAAGCCCATCACAGCACGTAGGATTTGCCAAGTAAGGCAGACTGCCTCTGGATCATCCCTAGAGATGCCTCATTGGGCCAAGCAGTTAGTAAGGCCATGTGAAATAGGAGCACTGTCACACTCTTCCTGTGTTCAAGATGTTCAAGTTAAATATGCACTCTGTGTAATGCACAGTGACCTTCCAAAATGTGCAATTTAATCCAACTACATTGAATAATGAAGCATTTGTCAGATATAGCATAAACTTTAACATTTAAACAAACTTTGTGATGGCCCATAACATTCACATAGGCTGTGAGGCCCTTTCTTTTCATTTTGTTTAGTGTGAACAACAAACAGTCAGTATTTCCTGAGGATGCACATTTTATGTATATGTCATTATATGTAGTCTGTTTGCTTCCTTTCATTTTGAATATAAGGTCTCCAGCAAGCTAAAAGGAATTTCTCATTGACCTATAATCTTTGTGTTGTGTTGTTTGCTCAAGCTGTGTATCCAGCCATTACTGGTGTCACTGATAGGACGTCAGTGATTTTGCATTCGGTCCATCTGCAAAACAGACGTCGTGCAAAATAGATAACAGGCAATAAAAACAAAGCGCATATGGCTTTAAACAAATAAAGGACAATGTTGTGTGTGTTGTGCAATTTATGTGAAGTATTAAAGCCGAAGGAAATGTATAACATAATTATCATATACTTTAATGAAGAATATCAAAATAATATTACATCGAAATGCACGTGTGCAGGTTGCGGATCTGCACGAGGGCTTCTGAAATGGCATTGCACAGCCATGAAATGCATCCCGATTCGAGAGATTTCCTTGCAACTGACACAGACACCAGTGTATTCTGCTTAACCTACCGCACCACTCCCGCATCCCCGCGATTCACGGCGCTCGGAGGAGGGACTCAACTCAGCTCCGTTCAAGGACTGAGCTCACATTATTTCAAAACACGAAGACCGCCAGGGACTTGGTGCGTTTATTGCGGCTAAAAGAAATTCAGAGGAAAACAGCGGCGGTATCGAAAGGGGACACTGTTTTAAAGCACGACGTGATTAAGGTGGCCTTGGTCAACTGGTGCAACCAGTGGAGCACCTCGAGGTGAGTACGTGCGTCTTTACCATCACATGGCAGCCGGTACGTTTGGCAGAAATAAGCGCAGTTCATTTTGGAAATATACTGCAGCAGTCGCGCCGTACACATCACTTATGTTAACCAGCCTTTGTTATGTTTAAGCTATGCTATTAAATGATCGGCTTTCACAGACAAGTGAATTGTACGCGGTGCACAGTTATATGCTTATTTTCATACAGATAACAAAATTTGAAATACTTATTAATGTAACATGTTTTCTTATGTCCGCCCTTTTAAATTGCAGTAACATACAACGTGACTGAATTTTACTACCGTCTTATTGTAGCCCGTCACTGACCTGTCAGCAATAATACAATGTTCAAACTCGGTCCTAGTCGGCCACGAGTTGCGAACAGCATAGATCAAGTCAAATAGTATAGAAAAGCAATGTGTGATCTGTTGATTTCTTTTAAAACCAGGCACGGCATGAGAATCATCCAGGATGTAGTGGAGAACGTCAAAGAAGAGGGAAAATACTGTCGAACGAAATAATCGTCAACAAACTCCTCAAGAACCGTTTTTTTATAGCGAATAAAATGACAAGTGATGGCACCCCAAGGTTTTCAGTGTAAAGGATAATGGGGCAGAATGAAAAAAGAACATCCAACATTTTAATTAAAAATACATTCTTTCTTTATCCTAGAAACTAAAATGACTGCATTAACAAAGTTCCTAATGTTTTCTTAAAAATAAACTACCATGTGAAAAAGATATGGGTAACACTCTAGATCACCATCATCTATGTATGCTGATAAAATATAACCAGTTAGTTCCTGAATTTTTGCTTCTTACAATGTACAATTACCATAACAAATTTTTGAAAAACCATTTATCCATTTTGATTAAAAACAAAATAGCAAGTCTATTTAACAGCTGCTAATGGGGGCAGGAGATTGTCTTGCGTAAATCTCCGATGTTAGTCACATGATTCAAGTAGCTGAGTGAATTTTGCCACAATGGAAGAGAGCAGTGTTGGCAGCTGGGTCTCCATCATGCCAAACGGAAGCGGCATTCTCACCCCGGCAAACTTGGTCCTCGACTCCCGAAATGCCTCCACTCCATCACCATGGTGGGACAACACGAGTGCCAAGGAACTGTTTCTGGAGAAGCAACTTCACAGCCAGGAACAAACCTACAGGGACTTTGCTACCACCATCCAGGTCTTCATCTTTGTAGGATCCCTTTTGGGTAAGAATCTCATTGGCTACTTGCTTGTCACATGTTCTCTAAACATCCAGGCATTAATATAGTCTCTCTTTTTCTCTCTTCTGTCACTAATATGGTTTCATTTGATCAGCTCATCAGGATTGTGTGTGTTGATACTGAACCTGTACAGTTCTGAACCCTCTTGCAATTGTGAAAGTTGTCTGTAAGACTGTTTTAATAAATGGAAATATCACTGGAGCTAGACTTCCTGGCACAGCCCATCTTGTGCTAGGCTTGTCTCACTTTTACCAGAACCAGTGACCTCAACAAGGGGAAGGTAACCATAAATATGGGACAATAAAAAAAGAACGTACTGGTATGCTGGTAGCACTGAAGCCTTGCAGAGTCAACCTGAGTGCTCAGGACCTTATTGTGGTCTGTACATCTTGATAAGGTGTCTGAGTGTTACCCAGATCTCCCGAAAAGGAGCCAGTATCCCTATGAAACAAGTAATCAGCCATGGCAAACGCTTAATTATACATTGGAAATGGAATAATTTGCAAGCTGATTATGCTTACCCCTGGTAGCCTCCACAGCTGTTGCCTTAATGTTGTTTCAGGAGAGATAGCTGGTGTACCTGGTTGCAGCACTATGCATACATCACCAACATGGCTATTAGCATGGCTGTTAGCGATTGTAGGTCATTATCCACATTCATTGATGAGCTTCTAATGTACAGTTCATCATTCCTGGTGTTTACCTGACTTCTCTCTACCCAAGTTCATAAATGGGCCAGTTGAATCCTTTCGTTATACTGTAGCATGTCTCCCATTTCTGATGCTAACTAGATGCTGTAGAATAATGTATATCCCTGGATGCCCCCGCTACCCTCTCCCCCGATCTAATCTGTACATCCCCCAACCTCTACAGTCTCTAGCCCTTCTACATACTCTCCCCACCTCTCTGAAAAATCTTTATTAAAAGCACTTTGTGTGACTTGTCTCAATTTAATCAGGGTCATCTGATCGGCATCTGTCGCTGTCTTTTCATATAGCACCACTAAGTGCATCTGGTTTAATTTTGGTGTGAATTGTCTCAAATTGAAATAGGCCCCAGATCAGGCCTGCCACTAATGACTATTTTTCTATGGATTAATCCAATGACTATTTTACCAATTGGTTGATTAATTTAAATGACTAATTTTCCTCCAAAAAAATGAAACTGATTTTTATTTTGACAGCAGCATATTGTATGCCACTGAAGGGCTTTCGATAATGGACACCGGCTTTTCGGAACTATACGGACATTGTTTTCGCTCACAATTCGATATTAGTAGTATGACTAAAATATTAATGAGATGCGTATTATGATGCCCGAAAGTTAGTAATCTGTATAAATTTGGCGTATCCTTATGTTTAATAAATTAATTTAGCGGAGTGCGCCACTTGTGGCTGTTATGCAAGTAGCATACTGAAGTCATGGAGAAGAAAGGGATGGCTCAACAGCCACAACATCTTTTAAAAGAGGAGAGATCGTGGTTAAACAAGGTAAAAGATGTTGGCAAGTGACGGCACTTTTTGTAGTCCAATACTTTTTTGGTAAATATAGTTTTCATGTTTATTTCATTTCACAAATTATTTTCTTTTATTTAGTGTCTGTTTGCATTTAAGTTTTACTTTACGATAACGGCTCTGGTCCTCAGGGTTGCTAACTCTCACGCATCTGACTTGACACTCACGCTTTCAGTCTCACAATCACACAAGAAATCTTACGGCAGATCTATCTTATTCCATTATAAACCTAAAATTAGCAACATCAAAAGCTTTGGGATAGTTTGCAAACCATGCAGACTTTTAAGGTAATATTACTGTTACATACATTTGAATGAGTGTGCAGACTTTAAAATCTCACGCCAGCCAGCTGACCAAAGTTGAAACCCCTGGGTCCCAACAAGCCCAGCGCACACAAACTAACACACTGGCACCGTCAATCAATGTAGAATAAGCCCAGATTTTAGCCTAAACATTTTCACAAACACTTGTTCAATCAAAATTCTTAGGCAGCAGGCAGACAAGTTTATGGCTTTAATAATGAGTGTATGTAGCAGCTACAAGGACAAAAAAGCTCTCCATACTAATTGTAATTTAATAAACATGAACAGACAACACTTACGGTTTTGCCTACTCTGGCGGTCCATCATCCAGAATAACACCTGTGTGTTTTCTCTTTAGGTGCTGATACATAGTACTAGTGTAGTATGTCATCAAATTTTGCACGGTGTGGAAACCACCTTTTCATTTGGTGATAATTTGAACTACTCCCACAATTAGGGAGTGATATCAAAGGATGCATTTGTTATACTGAATTGTTTTAAAAATCATAGAAGTAATTTCTTTAAAATAATGTTAGAAAAGCAACGCATTTTCAGCGTCAACATCATCGACCACGTCGACTAACCGTGGCAGCCCTACCCCAAATCATCAACTATTTCAGTGGTTCTCAAACTGATCAATCTGAATAAATACCAATAAATTTCTCCCTTGGTGATTTGTCTCAAATTGAAATCAGGCATACATTTTCATAGATATAATGTTTTCAGTAAGTGGTAATAAGATCAATCAAATACTTCTTGAGTTATTCCCAAATCAAGTGTCTTCTGCAGTCACCCTTCCTTTTGCTACAACTAAGCAACATTGCTTCAATTTAAGCGCGTTTTGTCTCAACATTGTCTCATCAAAGTCCAGATCTTCACCCATACAATGTATCCATGAAGTATTGAAAAGGATCCATCACATACTTTTTCAGCTTTTTTCAGTTTATTAAATGTCTGAGACTGGCATTTTCTTTAATATCACTATGCACAGTTGTTTCAATGTTGACACAGTTTGTCTCAAAATTCGATCCCATCCAGATCTTCACTCAAACATTGTCTGCATAATTTAAAAAAAATTCTGCCATATATTTTTTGAGTTATCAAACTAACAAGAAGGTGTCTGTGGCGGTGGATCGGTCCTAGCACCATATGTATTCCCTTTGTGGGGAATACAAAAATTCTTGTTTTGTAGGGGCAGTTCTGGTATCCACCTCCATGGCCTCCTCACAAAATATGTGGATGTGACACCCTTTCCTTGGGAGAAAGGGTTGTAGAGTGCCGAGGAGTGGTCCAGGCAGTTCTATAGGATTGCCACCAAAGACCGTAGATGCGGTATTGTTGAGTTTAACGGGGCTGTTACGACACGTTTCTGAAATCTGTGACACACAAGCCGAAACGGACTACTGCTCAGGAACAAAGAGCTCTTGTGCTGGTTCTATTGTGTTCGTGTCATGACTTAAGATGTTGTAATTAGTGCCTGCTTGGTTTGGCCCTGTTATATGAAACTGTTTATCTTTTTTTATTTTAAACCAAACCACTTGATTATAAATATTGCAAATAATGCAGAGAGACATTTCTTAGTTAAACTCAGAATGAGTTTTCTGACATTCAAATGAATCTTTAGGTGTTTATCAACACATGAGATTAAGGCAGGATCATAGGAACCGGGAGAGGGGGGGAATGAAGGGACATGCACCCCCCATATTGAATTTGGCTTCACTTGTCCCCACAGTAAACAGACCTAAGTATTTAAATTCCTAAGTTGTGTCCGTCCCCCCCGATCTCAAACTCTCACCTACATCATTCAATTAAGGGGGTCACATGAAAAGCAGATATCTTGGTACCTAGTATCTAACATTTGGCTATGTTTGTCCTTCACTATGAATGCTTTAAAGTTTAAAGGATGCATGGTACATGATACACCGCATCTAGCTTATTTATGAAGGACATTCACCATTTAATGTGTTGTTTACATATCACGTCAGTGTTAAACAGAACAGTGACCACTCAACGGGGGGTGCCTCATGATCTAGCTGCAGTAGTGGAAACCTCCAAGAATGAATTACTTCCAAGTGTGAATTTGCTTTTGCGGCCTATACTATTCCAGCTGAAATACAATTCTGAATGTGGAAGCCCACTTGGGATAATTTCAAGAGACGTTTGTTCACATTGAGTGCTGAGAAAACCTTGAGGTGTTTTCTGCTGAGCAGAGTTGGATTCTGCTCTGCCCAGTGTGGGATCAGAGGAACAGAGCGAGAGAGAGAGAGAGAGAGAGAGGGAGGGAGGGAGAGCGTGGCACTGTTAACGCATGACCTGGAAAGTAATAGTATTGATTTTCAGCCTGCCTTTCAGTCAGACAGACAAAGTTGAAGAGAAATTGATTTCATAATCTTGTTTCCCACCAAGAACGTAAGGGGATTCTAATAATGAGAGATGATTGTTATGATTATGGGGGAAAATGCCTCCCCACTCATACTTTAGGTACTTTTTCAGAATATAAGACATTGCAGACTTGCAGTGAACTTCCCTTGCTTCTGCCTAATCATTGCATTGCATATCATTTTGATGTGGACCCCCATAAAGGTCTTCATAGACATTCAATTTTTTGTTTGTCTAGACTTGTTTGTTCAGTCCTCATGTCTACAAATGAATGAAAAATGCCATTGATTTCTGTTTGCTTCCTGTGACTGAAGGGTGCCTTTAAACTCAGCTGGGAGTGGAGTGAATTTGTTAGATTTGGGCTGATTTTTTTCAGCACTCCCTAATATAGTCCCTGTAATTGTTTACTCTGGCAGTCGGACACAGTTCTATAAATAGTTCTGTAGTTACAAACAAAATTACAGGCAAACAAATTGTGACTGTGGTATGAGTCTCCTCTGAAATCCGATTCTTTGGCTTGTGGAATTGTACTTCCTGGTGAAATACAGGGTGTACTTGCCGCTTGCATTAATCTCACAGATGCTGATGTGAGTCAGTGACCCCCCCACTCCCCAACCACCCCACCCCGGGAACCTAAGCCCTACTTGTTCCCTGGAGGCTGCTTGGCAGTCTTGACATGAATACAGTGGGCTCCATATTTATTTTCACCGCTGACTGAAAATGTACTAAAATACTAGGAAAAACAAATACAGATATTCAGTGCGATATGACGATACCTATCGGATGATGAAATAAAAACGTCTATCGTTTCATGTTATAATCTATCGTTATTTCGAGGTGTCGCAAAATGCACTGTTTACGGCAACATTTTTTCATCATTTGAATAACAGTTTCAGGGTCACACGCCTCGTGCGATGTGGCACTTGATCGGAAGTTTTTATGGGACTTTATTATTTGTAACCCACAGAAGACAATTCACAAATATGTAGAATGATCCATATAAAATAACATACAAATATAACACCTGAAATAAATGACAAACATTGATAGATATTACAACCGGAGAATTGCATTTAAAACTAACTTTACCGCGGTGTTGGAGTTAAGATTTAAACTCGATTCCGCTTTCTGGAATAGGCTATTTTAGTATATCCCCGCATACTTCATCGAGAACACCAGGGAGGTATACCCGAAAGTGGGTTGGGCATTAAACCTTTACTATGCCGCACGGTAAAGTTAGCTTTATATTCACAGTAATATCTTGGTCTTCCAAATTTCTTTACGGGAGAATTTGTATTAATATTTCAATGTTTGTGTGTGGACTTCACCTTCAATAGCCCAGCTGTCTTGTTTACAGTCACTGACGGTGAATGGACATTTATTAATATTATAATTATTAATAATTATTAATAAACACGTATAAGAACGCATATGAAAGTTACGTATTGTGCCCCATAGTTTAATGCACACTTAACTGGACAAGTTTATACGGTTTATACTTATTAATCCATTAATTCTACCTTTTGTACATTAAACGGACACAGTACAGTTATTATTAGTGGCGGAAAAGTATTGCGAGGGAACGCCAAACTATTGCGAAAGAACTCTACGATTTCAAAAAATATTTTCTCACCCAGACCTCTTAAGGGTTCTACGGAAGAGAATTAGGGCCACGAGCAAAGAACTCTAAGAAAAATGTAAGAATTCTGAAAAAGTCATTTTTTGTCATTTTCCACCAACCCTGACATCCCCACTTCCACTTTTGTCCCTAAACTCAGTGTATTGCATGTGACCTGAGGTCTGCAGCCAGTCTCTGACTCTAACGTCATGACTCATTTTTTTCTCAGAATTCTGACTTTTTCTCAGAGTTCTGCCTTTTTTCTCAGAATTCTCTGAAATTTATTTCACGTATCCTCTTCCGTAGGGTTATGTATACCGCAGCTGATCTGTAGAAAAAAAAATCACAAATGCATCACTATCCACAAATATGTTTTTCATTTGTCTTGTGTAAAATCATATCCACAAAAATAGAGAGCGATTTGTACACGTGGGCAGGGATTTTTGTCCAGTTCCTAACGCAGCTGATCTGTAGAAGAAATCCATCAATATGAGGTGCCGTCCTGATGTATATCGTTATTGGGATATAAGATGACTTACACTGCGATATGGAATTTTGGTCATATCGTACAGCCCTACAAGGCATTATAGACATAAATTCAAAATGTCAAGAAAAATATCGTAGTTTATTAATATTCCAGTGTAACCACCTAAAACGATACTTTTTTAAATAAATAAATTCACCAAAATATGTTTTCATGATTATTGGCACCCCTGGTTTAGTACGTGGGAAAATGTCACATCAGATGAAGGGACAGCTCAAAAGCTGCTGTAGGGAGAACTGGAAAGGGGCTTTATCAACCAAAATAAAGTTAAACAGGAAACATAGGACCACCAGGGGTACAACCAAAGAGCTGAGAACACCTAAGGGGAAGCTAGACTAACACTGAAATATGGGAAAGACTCACGCAGGGGGTGGCACAGGGAACAATAGGGATGACGACAATGACTGGATTGGGGAGCAGGAGACAAGCGGGTACTTTATATATACGTGTAGACTAACGAGGACTTAAAGAGTAACAGGAGGAAATGGGAGAGCCAGACAGACATGATGGGCAGGACATAACAGATAACAGCATGCATCTCTCCCTATACTGTTTGACAAGGCTAAGACACACATCTGGAGGGTTTTTGGACCATTCCACTAGGTCACGTTCTTGAGTTTGATTTATAAGCTTCCCTCTTCAGTTCAGCCCACAGGTTTTCCATCCAGCTGGGGTCTGGTGACTGAGAAGGCCATTGCAGAACCTTGATTTTGTTGACTTTTTGCCGTTTCCCATCCCGTCGCAGGCAACTCCATGGTGCTGTGGTCCACATGCCGTATCACGGCGTTCAAGTCAGTCACCAGCCGCTTCATCAGGAACCTGGCATGCGCGGGCATCTGCGCCAGCCTGGTGTGTGTGCCCTTTGACATCCTGCTGAGCGGCAGCCCGCGCTGCTGCTGGTGGCTCCACTCGTCGCTCCTCTGCAAGGTCATCAAGTTCCTCCACAAGCTCTTCTGCTCCGTCACAGTCCTCAGCTTCACTGCCATCGCCCTGGACAGGTACAGTGACCCTGGACAAACGCATGGCTGGTCTTCAGTAAAAGAGCAGAGAAAAATAAACAAATTTCTCACATACAGTATCATTAGAGTCAAAATATGGCAATGGGCCACTGTTAAAAAAATTGTATTCAAATTGTAATAACCTAAAAGCCAAACTGTTCCTTGTTAATATGACTGGGAGCCCCGCAAAAATGCATTTTTGTAAGGCAGTGTTTCTCAAACTGGTCCTCGGGACCCCCGTTGTTGCTTATACAAATGTCACTGTGCTCCTCTAAAAAAGGGACAATGGACAAAACAGAACACATGTCTGTGGTCACATGCTTCCTCATGTGGATTTGGGAAATGGCAGTGAGAGAATCTGGAATGCCTACAAAGAATTAGAAATGACTCATAAAGAGGAGAATATTATCTTCTATGATCTGAGGTATTTAGGTATTGATTCAGATTTTTTTCTCAGATCACTGTAACACTTTCAAATGGTAAAATGAAAGATTATCAGTTGTAACAAAGGTCAGTTCCACCCACATTTAGACCAGTGGAATAAATTCACCAGTTCTGGAACTGACATGGAGATTTCTTCACCTACCTAAGCGCATGCAGGCTCTTATATAGGAATAAAAATCATTGAGTGGGGCCAGTTATACACTAGACAACAGGATTCCGCTGCTTTTGAAACATTTCAGAATACAGCCTTTTAACTTGAATGTGTAATGACTCCCACCTCACAGCCCAGGGGTTAAATGAGGAAACAATCCACTGTAGCTGGGGGGGGGGATGTCCACTAATATGTTCATTGATTAGATCCGTAGTGTCCCACTGGTGGAATAAGCAAATCCAATACCCTGATCTGGCATTTTCACACTCTAGCCTTAGTTTGCTCTGTGCTATGATGTTTTCGGTCAGTCACCTTAGCCAATTCGCTACTGACTCGTTGCTAATGGGATTATTTCCAATCATCAAGCAGATCCGTGGCTCTGACGAGTCCCCGTGAAATGTGGGTGTTTGAAGAGAGCTGCTGCGGTTCTGACCCAGTCAGAATGGTGATAAAGTCTTGCTTTGACGGGCCCACCGCTGGTGAGGTTACTGCTTGGTGTCGTTAGGTCTTTTTTGGTGGATCCTTTGAGGCCTCCTCCACCCTGACTGCACATGATGCAGGATGACACAAGGACACGGTGGTGGATGTGAGAGCTGACACGACGGCTGGCAGGAGGTCAGACATGGGGGCAGATGAGTGGCTGATGGTGGGCTGGGGGAGGGGGTTGTCAAGAGAGAGGAGCCACACCATGAGGAACCACACAGATTCACAAGTGACGGACGCCACCCGCCCTGCCTCCCCGCCGCATGAATAATTCATGAGGGAGCATGGTCTGGATTTATCGCGCTTATCTGTTGATCTGTGCCTGAGGGGGAGAACATGTTCCGTGCTTCCCAGTGATTGACGGCGAATTTAAGGCAAGGGCTCCCTAGGGTACGAAGACTTCTGAAAAATTCAAAGCAAATGATCTATTGCAGTAGATAAGATTGTTTTCACATTTATCAATGAAGGATGCCAGCAGTAGAAAAATGTTGATTGTATTAGAAATATTAAAATGACTAACAGGGTATCCTTGGCTCCCCAGTCTTTATAATACAGCATGTAAGTTCGGGCTGGGAGCAGGCAGGTATGTTAGTCACTAGTGTTGAACTTCACTACATTTCTCGGTTGTTTGCATGTAGCTGGGGCTTCGCAATGCCGCTTCTGCTGCTGCACCTGACTGTGAATGTTCTTCACTGAGGTATGGATTCCTTGTTCACCTTGTATTTGTATTTTCTCCTTTTTGTCCCCCCAGATACTACTCAGTTCTGTACCCGCTAGAGAGGAAGATCTCAGATGCTAAGTCCAGAGACCTGGTTATCTATATGTGGGTCCACGGCGTGGTAGCCAGTGCGCCAGTGTTCGCTGTGACCAACGTGACGGACGTCTATGCCACGGCACTGTGCTCGGATGGCCGGAGCCGCTCGATTGGACACCTGGTCTATGTGGTGGTCTACAATGTGAGCACGGTCATCCTGCCACTGGCGGTGGTCTTCTTCTTTATGGCCCTCATCCGGCGAGCCCTCAGCGCCAGCCAGAAGAAGAAGGTGATCATCGCAGCCCTGCGCACGCCGCAGAACAGCATCTCCATCCCGTATGTGTCGCAGCGCGAGGCCGAGCTGCACGCCATGCTGCTGTCCATGGTGCTGACCTTCATGGGGTGCAGTGTGCCCTATGCCGCCTTGGTGGTCTATCGCTCACTGCTGGACATCTCTGAGGTGTCAGCCTTCCTGCTGCTCACCGCCGTTTGGTTGCCCAAGGTATCGCTGCTCGCCAACCCGCTGCTCTTCCTCACCGTCAATGGCTCGGTGCGCCGGGGCCTGCTGGGTGCTGCGGTGCAGCTGCACCGCCGCTACAGCCGGCGTAACGCCGTGCGCTCGGAGGGCCTGGCGGAGGTGCCGGGCGAGCGCGGTGTCCGTTCCGGCAGCCAGCTGCTGGAGATGTTCAATATCGGCCAGCAGCAGATCTTTCGCGTCGGCGAGGAGGAGGAAGAGGATGGGAACGTGAACGAGATGCTCCCTGTGGGCCCCGGGGGTGCTTCACATCGGAACGGCCCAGAGGCAAGACCACTGCAGGGGTCCGCAATTAAGGAGGTGGCGAGGACTGCCGCCACGCCCCCCCGGGCCTCCCCGCCGCAAGTCTGCGCAGAGTCTTCCTCCCAGGTGGCCCCGGCAACACCCTCTGACCCAGATGATGGGAGTGCCAAGTATTCCACGCAGTTTGGCTTCGGACCTTTCGAGCTGCCCCCCCAGTGGCTCTCAGAGACCAGGAACAGCAAGAAGAGGCTCCTTCCCCCGCTGGGCAACACGCCCGAAGAGCTCATTCAGACCAAACGGCCCAAAATCCGCACGACGGAGCGTCGCATTAGTAGGAACAACAAAGTCAGCATATTCCCCAAAGTGGAGCCCTGACACCTGATTGGATCCCAGTATCCAGCACCCGCCCCTTCCTGTTTGACAGTTCTTCTGTGGAAGACAGAGAGTCTGTTTCGGAAACACAGGATCCTGCAGATCCATTCAGTAAACAATATTAGGCTTCACCCCCTCCCTGTTATGATGAATTGCTCTCAATCACACTGTGATCTGACATTTTTGTTGTTTCTATTCGTATGCTGAAAGCTTCCGATCCTTGGAGCAGAAGCAGGTAAAACTGTGGTGTATGAACCCATCCACAGCTTTGTCACTAGAGTGGTGGTTCTGAGCTACACACGTGTCATGGGGTGTTTTGAACCTTATCACAAGAAAAAAGGCAAATGATATTCTTTGCCTGTAATATTGTGCGGGTCTCTTTCATGTTTGCCTCACAGCTGCACTGGAAAAACTGATGGAAATATGTGGTCCTTTCACAGTTTAAAACAGCTTTAAATGTTACTTTTAAATGCTGGTTACTAGTCAAGTGACTAATACACTGAGCTATTGAAGACTCAGACTTTCCAGAAGAATAGCCTATTGTTAATTTGTATTCCGAACTTCCAGCTTTTACTTTTGATTCTTTCTGTATGTTTACTGAATAGAGTTAAAAGAAAAAAATGTTTAATTCATAAACATTTAAGATTTGTTTACTTAAATCATGGAAGCTGTGAACAGGGGGATGATGTTATTGATCCTTACAGAGTTTAATGTGTTTAGCAAATTTTCCATTTGCCCAGAGAGTATTTCCAATTTAAGACTGGGAGCAGGGTTTGAATTACACAGTGTGCAGCATGATTTCCCAAGTTACATGCACGTGCATATATACAAGTGCGCAGCAGTGCGGTCAATAATAGGGTCACTGCGAAAAACATTCTACTGTTACTACTGCAGTCATTTAATACTTTATTATACATATTCATACTATAATTTTTTATTTTAGGAACCTTAATGTATGGAAAATAATATATAACCTAGAACACAAAAGTGGACAGTTTTTTAGAGCTTCCCTAAATGACTTGGAGGAGCACTCAAGGGAGCCCTTGTCCTTTTTTCAGACCTTTTCCTTTTTATCAACAGCACAAATCAATTAATTGTAATCATTTTCTGCCAGTAATATTTATTCACAGGTTGTAGCCAATGATATATGCTTCATGATAAATGAGGTTATATGGCAGGCATGGAGCATCAAATCTGTAAGTGATCAGGCGAGTATAAACCCCCATTCATTTAGTAAAATTTGTTGCAGGATTAATTTCTTGCCATATAACCTTATTTTGCATAAACAATATACAGTTGTCATGGATCAGGGCGGATTTGGGGCGACAGCATGGCATGGTGCAGGGTGGGAAGGCGGTGGATGACCCACTTGCGGCTCACAGGACAAAACGGAGTTTATTAAAAACAGAAAACACTAGGAACACTACAAAATAAAGGACCACGAGGGGTCAAAAGTAAATGGGGATAAACAAAGACTAATTACAAATGGGTCAGGGCAACAAGGGGCAGGCAGGTAACAAAGAGCACAACATAATACAGCAAACAATGAACCACTCAGGGACTGAACTCAGGCAGGGACTTAAATACCGAGGGGTAACAAGACTAACACAGGGCAGGTGAGACTAATTCACAAGGGCTGGGAAAACAGGCCACAGACGTAACTAGTAATTAAATCAAGGGACTGGGAGGGGAAAACTAAGACACTGACAGAAACAAGGAAACAGAATCTAACACGGGGGAATAAGAAAGACAGGTAAAACACAACCAAAGCACAAAGCAAGAAACCAAAGCAGAAAACAAACCACAAAATCACAGTAACTAGAAAATCTGATGAAACACCAGGGAACAAAATACAAAAACAGAGGGGGCAGGATTCAAACACACAACAAGGGGATTTACAGGTAGCCACATGCTCAAAATGTTAAGCCATGCAGCTGACAGGGAACAAGGGAAAACACAGAGGCAGACAACAGGAGGGACGGGATGGCCAGCGACACCTGCTGGCCAAACGGGGAAGGGACACAAAAGACTGGAACAACAGAGGCTGGCCCTGACAACAGTATTCAAGATTACTTTGACAGACACTTGTATGAGATGTACATGTAATTATGAAATGACATTTTTATCAAAGAAACCAATGGACCAAGTAATTGCTGTTCATTTACACAGAATTTCACCTTTATGCTTTCCTGCTAATGTTGTCTTCAATGTTGTCCACAACATTGCTGGTTTCTAATCCTCAGTTTTCCCAGAAGTCCTTGGTGGTGAAAGGTAAAAATTAGTGTGCATGACTGTGAAATACTCACAGTGAATTGGGTGCAAGTATGGGCTGTTGGAAAGAGTTTTAGAAACCAAAACATGGGAAAAAAAAATAAAAAATAATGCTTTGCACCAGAGCTGTGACCAAAAATAACAAACAGAGATGTTATAAGGTGAGAGGTTTGTAAAACTGGCCTTTATACATGCACATAACAGCTGAGGACTGAAATAAGTTGATAAGTATTTCCACACATTATGTAGAGAATGGCTTATACATCCTAAAGTTTTGCCAGAGTGATAAGGTCCATCAGTAAAAGTTCACCTTCCGCTGGTGCCGAGGCCTTCGTCATTCCGGTCGTTGAGTCTGGCGAACCCCTTGAGCTGCCGCTGTAATGACCCTCCAAGCCGCAGGGCCCTTTCTGCTTCTCAGCGGGTGTCTGGTCTTACTGACTGAAGACAAATGAGGCTGAGCCACAGAAAAGGGAGGTTTTCTCTCATTGAGCTGAGAGAAAACCTCATTTCACTGATGAATAAGGAACGATGGCTCCCGGAGATCAGTATCAGGTAAGGCTGGTGCTTTTGTCGTCGCTGGATTTTGCCCCTCGAGACCGCATTTCACGTTCCCTTCTCAAACTGTGTACCTCAGTGACAAGGTCTAACAAATTAACCCTGAGGTCAAACTAAACATGCACTGCCATTGAAGGGATAAATGGGTGTGTGCAGCAGAATTTGACCCTGTTGTTGCCAAGTGGCCATTGTGGAGTCTGGTGTGTCGGTTTCCCAAAGCGGGCTGCTGGTCTGTCAGTGGTCATCATTCTACATAAGCACTACTGTCTAATGCAGAACAATGACGGCCAGTCTACATGGTGGTGGTTTTATGGCTACAGAGTGGGCTCGCGGTCGACAGCCGCGTACCTGTCTGACTCCCCTGCACACTCCAGCTGGGTTTTCCTTTCTCTTTAACGAAGAAAGTGGTGTTCAGACCTTCATGGGTTTCTCCAGCGTTCTTTTACTGGCAAAGTCATGGCAGACTGCATCACTGTTTCTTACCGCCATCTTCAGGCTTTCCTGACTGATTTCCATCACAAGGGGTTTTCATCCCAAATTCAGTCCTCTTTCACATATTTTGATCGATTTAGTCGAACATATACTACCAGTCAAAGGTTTTTCACACCCTGAGATTTTCTACATTTGCATTTTATCCACATAACATTTACTAAAAATACACTCAGTATTCTTTGCTATCAAATAAATGTACAATATGTTCACCATTTCAGTTCCTTTATTAGCAAGAAAATGTCATATGTTTGATTCATCAAAGTAACCTCCTCAAGCAGTTACAACAATAGAGAAAATTCAAGGCATTCTTTCTACAAGGGACATTAAATACTGCTCTGTTACATGGGATGAAACAGTTAACCAGTGCATTTAAAGTTAAAGGACAGCTTTGAATGTGACTGTGCCATCACCAGACAGCCATAGGATGTCAGACATGCACTGTTACATACTCTTTCCATGTTATAAAGGAAACTTATTTTATTTGACTTATATTTTCATTTATAGTTCATTTATAGTTTCCAGTGCTTAACAAGAATGTAAATTCTGCAGTTTATGAAGTAAATGGAAAAAGTGGTAAAAACCTGTGGTGTGCAAAAACTTTGGACTGCTAGTGTATATCCCATTAATGTATTTTGAACTGTAGGTTTCATGTTATTTCCCCCCCCAGATGATTTGCTGTGGGTCGTTGTTGCCTTATCTATTTTTCTGAGGTTATTTTATAGTCGTAATGTGATTTTTAGTTGTAAGACCAGAACTTTGGAGGCAATTTATTGTGCTTTTATTTGAGCTCTATGATTCATCATGTGTTGGTAGTGGTAGTATTATTCGAGCCTTCTGCTGAAATCAATGCCACATAAGGCTGACTGCTTGTACAGAGTAAAGCCTTGTGTTGATGCTGTCTGTCTGCCGCCAACATCCTTTAAGTTGACCTCTTGTCTTCTAAATAAATGTAAAGGTAAAACTTGTATTGAAAAGCAAGGGGTGGGAAGTGCTAGACCAAAGTCATTTTTTATAATAGTCCATTCAAATACTCCTCATGGAGAAGGGTGACAGACGATCAGTGTTTCATGCAAAGTCTATTTGTATGTGTGTGTTTTTTTTATGCTGCCAGAGCTATTCCGCTGGAAGTGTAATTTATTCTGTTGAATAACCGACTGCAGCCTAGGTTGCCATGACCTCAACTGCGATCACAGATTTCACTGGGTGAGCTCCCTCTTCAGCTGTGTCACTGATGGTTCAAAAGGGTCTTTCAGTGGTTTAAGTGGACAGTGTTGGGCACCTGTCTTCCTACCAATTAGCAACTCTGCTGTTAATGTCCTTGTACGCAGCTGCATTCGAAAGGCCAGTGAGAACAGACTGAGAGGCACCCTCATGCTTCCACTATTTCAAGAGGACACAGGCATACATTTGGACTGTGGCTGCCACATGACATCTGTTTACATGTAGGGGGGGAGTTTCCCCTGGTGCCAGAACATAAGATAGACCCACTACCTCTCTCAGCCCAGCTGGATTACCAAGATGAATGAATTATTATTATATCGTAAGCCGTACATTGTGCAACAGAATTGAGGCAGTGTTGTGTCACACAGCACTCTCACGAAAGACCCTTGATCCGTCACCGTGGGTGGAATGGAATTTTCCCAGAGAGTTCAGCTTCGCCTGCCGCGATGCAGCCAGCCTGATTTTGACAGACAGCTTAATTTGGAAGGGTTGCGGGACACAGTGCCTGTCAGGAAGTGTGATTTTTGTTGCCAAGTTGCGAAGCCGCAATGTTATAGCCAGTCAAGGACGGAAGCGACTTTGTTTGTCTTAACTTCATCTGCCCTAGTTTAAGTGCTGTGCTCTTGTTTACACTGGAGAGTCATTAAGAACACGGCTGATAGTGGGAGATAATGAATTATAAATGTAATCTATTTAATTACACTTACCAATGGCTTTATCTTTGAAATGTATTTTTTCCAGACATATCCCCATGCTAAAAGCCTGTAGCTGAATATTTATTCATTGCCTTCATAAGACATTTTTTCTTATTTTAGTCTATAATTAATGACTGGGTTTCTTTTAAAAGCTACTTTTCAGGAAAGCTGAAATAATCATTCTTTGGAACATGGCACCATTGTGTGGCTGGTGTTAGCTGTAGCATGGTAACGCTATTACACAGGTCACAGAATTACTTGTGAACTTGCATATCAACAATTGAATTCCCGATGCTTTTGTTGCCATTATTATTACAGGAATGAATCAATCCAGATGCACTAGCTAGGCCCTGATGACTCCTGGGCTATTTAGCTGTCCACAAAGCTCTGGATTATGCAAACATATGTTGGCCAAGACTGTGACTCATGCAAGGCAGAATATCCCCAATTGCAAATAAAAAAAAGAGATCTGGTGGAAACTTTGAGAGGGGTTTTTGAATTTCTTTTAGGTTGAGTCTTAGCCTGTCATGTACAGCCATCTAAATGAAGAACAGTGCTTCCCCCGAAAAGCACCTCACTGGTCAAAATGGATCAGTTTTTGATAAATGTGTAATGTGAACAAAATGATAAACTTATTCAAATATAAGACATTCACTACACCAGGCAGACCTAATACAATACTTTTCACATGGCTTTTGTAGTTCTTTGAGAGCTCATTAGAATTACTTCCTTACCACATGTCCTGATTATACAGAATTAGAGCGTTTACCCAAAGCTCCATTCCGAGCAACTCTGTTCTTTCCACAGAATACAGGCACAGAACCCTCAGGGGTCACAGGTTATATAACCACTGAGGATTATGAAGGGCTGTGAAACTCAACACAGACAGCTGAGGCGAAGCAGGAGAATTATTCTTCTGTATTCTTCTTAAGAAAGAAAATTGGTGCGAGTCACGTAGATACTGGAAAAAGCCTACTTCGCAAATGGAGGGCCAACCCGATTCAAATGCCTTGCATACTGTATAACCAAATGCACTTATCACCGTGCCTGTCAGTGCATCAAAAGAAAATATAAAGACAAAATACTTCCCGGCAGATGGCCCTGGAGCGGCCCAGCCAGCTAAAACAGTCATGCTGGGAAGGTGGGTTGAAGCCTAGGTTAAGTCAATAGCTGGGAGTTCAGCTGCAGTGGAAAAGTACATTGCTCTGCTGGCTATGCGGAGCGTAACCTGCTTTTCACCTGGCTGCCTTGTTAGCACGTCCCGGAAAAGATGCGGCACTGGTCCCGCTGGCACTGATGTGTGAGGGAGCACTAGACTTGCTTGGGCCACACACCCACAGCCCTTAAAAGGTCCTAGCAGGACCAGGGAGCTTTGAATTGGAATTGGAAAGAGCTAAATTAGACTGAAACTATCCAGTGTGAATTATAGTCATTAAATGCAACTGCAGGCTACATCATCTGTTTCTAATGTGCTTTCTTTTCCCCAAGTGGTTTACAATTGTTAGCAGTGTAATTTCTGGTGCAGCACAGAACCTATTCCGAGCTAGAATGCCCACCACACATCACAGAGGGGGAAAGGATTAATTAAAGTCAAATACAGGCGAAGACAAAGTGACTACAGAAAATCACCAGCTCCATGCAGTCTATGTCAAGGTATGGTCTCCTAGTTTGCCCAGATTGTATTCTGTCCTCTAGTGCAGGGTTCCTCAAATCTGGACCTCGATTCCAAATCCAGGCCTTGTTTTCAGTTCTCCCAGGTAGTTAGTTAAATAATTACTGATTCTGATTGGCCAGAGGCTTCACACCTGGCTCACAGGTAAAGGAAGGCTGGAAAATCAGCAGTGCTCAGACCTTGAGGATCGTGATTTGGATAACCCTGCACTAGTGGATCGAAAGTAACACCTCCACCAGTAACCCACAGTAGACTGTGCCACAGTAAGATGGAACATGCCTAATGAAAATGCCAGCTGTCCACAACAGAAATTTCAGCGTAATTCACAGCAAATTCAGGAGAACGGCTGATTCCACACACTGTCGCAAAGCAAATACTGTTTTTAATATTTACTCATGTTAGTTTTAAGTTTTATTTGTGTGTGTGGGGTTTCTCCTGCAAGAAAAGTCGTAAGCTGCTGTAAATGTGATGCCTTCTCTTTATTCACAACCTGATGAAAATTCTTTTCAGCGTCAGCTGTAGACTTCTACACGTCTTTTACACGGGCCATAGCAAATCAAGCCTGCTGGCTAATGCAGTACTTAGGCTGATGTCATTTCCTGTCTTTTTAAAAAGCTCACAGCATTTGGGCCTCTCTGCACGAACGGCCGACTTCCAAGCCAGAGCCATGACACCCAAAATACCCTGGACAATAATGTGATTTGATAAAATCTAAGTCAAAGATTCGCTTTCCTTAGAATAGTGAGCAGATATTAAAGGAATTGTTTCTACAGATAACTGGAGACTCTGGATCCCTAGCACGATACGGTTGTACTTGAGACGTCGCTCTCGGCTTTCACAAGCTAGTCATGGATTTTCCCCATTGTTTTTGTTGCCTGAGTTTGGAAGGCATAGGTGTATTGATCACATGTGAGCAGAAAGTTAGAAAAGGGAAGTTCTAGATTTGGTGGGCGAGGGGATAAGTGAACAGACAAAAGCCCTGCAAAAAGCAAGATTTATTCAAAGAATGAGGAACGTTGTACAAGGTGTGTGTTACAGGGGCAGTTCATTCAAGACAGTCATCTTCCAGTATACAATGGCATATGCACACCAGAATAACTGGCTTCTTTTTTCCTTCTAATATCTTCCCAGTATAAGCTTTCTACCCTTCAGGGGAAGACTGTCCCACCCCCAGGGTGGGTAATCAGTTACTCACAGTGTCCTATGGGTATTTTTTGACATGACATTATTTATGGAAGCCACTCAGCATCCCCTGCTGGTAGAAAGATTCCCAACAGGCCACTGTGTCACACACCCATTCAGGCACAGAGATTGGCAGGAATACGGCACAACTACAGGCAACGTAGACTTGGCTGGTACCTCTGCCACAGCACATTGAATGTTCAGGTTCCTTCTAAATCATGGATGAAATCTTGCAGGTTAGCTACAGAATCTCACTGGCATCCTCCAGCAGTGCAGCAGGGAAGGAGACTCAGGAGACAGGAGGAACAAAGCTTACTGGGAAAAAAAAGCTACACAAAAGAAACCTGGTTACAGGCAGGCAGTCCATTCAGGACAGGTATCCTTCAGTATTCCCTTACAGGTAGGAAACTGCACTCGCCTCACAGCAGCCATTCTACTCCACCAGCATCCACCACACACGCAGATTTAACCATGATTCTCTATTAGTGTCCAGCTCAGGCTTTACGCCTAAATCATTGTTTGAGACAATCATTGATTGCTAACTGTGTCCCATTGGCACTATTCAAGGTGCAGTAATCTCAGCCCCTGCGGTGCTGATCGCCTCCTGCTGGTGTACGGCGGATTCCCAACAAGCTGTTGCATCACACAGTCCACTGCCGGACAGATACCTTATCTGCTACTCTTAGCACGTAGCAGACTCTGTATGACAATTACAGATGCTTCTCTACTTACGAACGTTCAACTTACGAACTTTCAGACATACGAACGAAGAGGACTGTAAGTCCAAATTGTGTTCACTGGGCTCCCGTTTCCTGTCCGCAACATCATTTTTTTTTTCTGCCCTCCAGTTCCGCCCAGTACGACGCGTAGCGTGCGTACTCCCAGCATCCTAGTTCTTTGTACTTGCGTATACCCTTAAAATGATGTTGAATAACGACTTACGAACATTTCAAGTTGCAAACGGCCGTTCGGAACGTATCTCATTCGTGAGTAGAGGAGCGTCTGTATTTCAATCCTTTTGGAACTTGAACAGAACAAAGAGTTAGTTCTTGATTTAAACAGATTTTATATAAATGTCGCTAATATTAAAACAGGTCGACTAGCTTTTTACTGCCTTACTAGCTTTATGAAAGCTTTCACAGGTAGATTTTTTGTTTCTCTCTTATATGCAGCCTCACATGGATGGATGGGAAGAAAAATGAGGTTTATTTTTCCAATACAACATGGTCATTTGGGTCGTTTATTCATTAGTAAAAGAAACCTTGAGTGTTAATAATGAGTGCATCATAAATTCTTTACAGTGTAGCACAACTGAGATCCTTACATGGCATGGACATAACTGATTTAATGGTGCGTTTTTTTTTTTTTAACGGCCACAACTTCACTGATGAACAGCCACTTTGAATAAATGGTCCTTTTCTATCAATGTATAATTAAAATCTGCAGTGTCAATTAGGGTCAAAAATCAATTTGAGGTAAAGGCACAGGGCTTGCAAAAAAATTGAATAATTATAGGAAGTATAAGTCTCTGAAAATGAGAGGCAATTTAGAAAAATGCTGACTATTACAATACTATCAATGGCTCTCGACTGATTATAACATCAACCTAGAATGGTTGGAACAGGGGAGAGAGGGAGAACACTGAGCAGGGAAGACAAAGAGGGAGGAGAATGAGAGAGGAAGAGAGAGGGAGAGAGCCCACTCCTTAGATGGAGAGTAAAAATCACCATGGCAACAACATTCATTTACCCTTCAGTCCTTTCAGTAATCATTCCTGAATATAATACTATCCCTATCTGCAAGAGCAGGAAATTGTATAAAAATCATTTTCACTTGCAATAAAAGTTCCCTTCTGCTATCAACATATATATCATTGTAGTCATTCAAACTTATTTTGCATAATTATAGCTCTGATCATTTTCTTAACATTCTTCATTTTAGCAATCACGCATAACTTAGGTTAAAAAAAAGCCACTGTGCACAATTTATATATGGTGGGTAAGAAGGGCAACTAGAGTAAGCTTAGGGTTTCTTGTTGTCGGACACTTCACCAAATCACTAGAAACCTGAAGACCTGAACAGCCGTACACACAGAACATAAAATATTTTTCATTATTTGTGATGCGACATTCCACCAGAAATCCACTGCACAGCAGCAGGAGGTGATCAGAATCATGCAGACCGATGGTTTCCTCACAACAGTACCAACAGGACAAGGCTGGTGGCCAATCACTGCCCCACCCAGGGGCCAGGACGGCCTTCCCAGCAAGGCTTAAAACCCATCCTGGGAAAAAAGGCATGTGAGCTCAGTATGCATTCTCGGATCTACACAAGAAAACTGGGATGAAGATTGTTGCTCTAGGGCAAGAGATGCTTTCTCTAGAAATGGCAAGGGCCACCTCTTTGTTGCAACAATGTTTCTTTTTAAATTGTCCTTTTAAATGTACTTCATACCATAAGGGGTATTTGCCTGCACTCTTATTTTCTGTATTTCCTTGTCTAGCACACTGAGAGGGAATGTGGGTGAGAAGAGATACTATAGCTGACCTGTGAGCTCTTATATGTGAAGGGATCTTTGCAGCTTATGCTGCAGTACCTAATGTAGATATTCCTAATACAGAGTTAGGATCATCACCAGTTTATTCTTCCATGGAATAAAAGGAGAGCTGGCTTGCTACTTGCGTATTTCTAGTGATAGACAAAATGACATTTCATGAACCATTTGCTGTATTTTTTAACCCCACTAGATGGTGCTCTTGGTTTGCTTTGGGGCATTCTTTGTACCCTCTTTTGAACAGACAGCACCATCTAGTGGGGTCAAAAAAAGCAGCAAATGCTTCATGAAGCGTCATTTTGTCCATCACTACTTATTTCTTACCAAGTCACCACTAAGGATGCCATTAAGGTATACCTTACTCTGTTCAAGCTAACTATTGAGAGAATAGTGCCAGCATATAAGCTTGGCTGGTTAGTTGTGAGACTCACTTAGCCAAAGTGAATTGTCTCCTCAATGGCATGGTTTAAACGCAAGGATTTCCTCTGATGACTTTGATTCAGTGAACGTGTAGCATCTACTGTTCCTGCCCAAGTAGAGGATGAATAGGCTGACTAGGAAGGTAAGTACCCCTCCACAAAGACCTGTGCTGATCACCAACAGCTAACATGTTCAGGGTTCTTTGCAGATAAGTAGCAGGGTAACATCTTCACATTTTAGAATACCTCCTGGTAGTTTAGGGGACCAGAGTACATGGTAGCCTCCCTATATTTAATTTATAGTGAAAGCTGGACAGAATGTATTTCCTTCACAGGATGGGGGACTCCATCTGATGAGCATTCACGGTTAGCTACCTTGGTTCCTCATTAGATGTGGGCAGCTGACCCCAAGACAAGGTTCAAGCAATCAAAGGTGGAAAGTTCATGTCCAGAAAGTACAAATCCAGACCAAGATTTTGTTTCAACCAACCACTTGAGTATAAACAGTCACAGTCACAGAGTACTCAACTGGTTGGTTGAAACAAAACCTTGGTCTCGATTTGTACTTTCTGGACCTGAACTTTCCACCTCTGCTAGCAATCTAGGCTTTCCCTCACTCTGTCACCTAAGAACCGGGTATGGGCCTTTCTGGAACTGGCTGTATGCTACATTTGCATTATTCCCAATATCTCTTTACAAGCATAACTGCAGTTCTTAAGTTCTAAGGCTCTGACTCCTGGCTTGGATTTCCACCCTTAATGGACTACGCCCCCTTTAACCCCACCCACGCCTGCCTATTCGGGGTGGCTGGGGATTTTCTTTGAGTTGATGACCACTGCCCTTCATCACCACATCCCTCTTGTGTGTTTTCCTTTTCCCTGAATAAACACTGGAGTGATTGCTTGCACCATTGTATACTGCCGAATCCTAATATTTTTTTATTCCACATTGCACATTGTTACATTATTTTGCCTAGAAGCTTATCAGAGAAATGTAAAAAAAAGCCATGCCGCTCAATAAAGTTGGGCTGCATTTGTATAGCAACACTGTTGCGTGCCTCTCGGCGTCTTGGTTACCGCTGGAGCTCACGCATGAAAAGCCGAGCAGAAGAAGATCGTTTGAAATTTAACTCACAGTACAGGTACGTCATATAATTTTTTTTTTACATTTCCTGTTTTTAAACCAAAAGTCATTCACTATTACTAATTTTACCCGTTACAAGAAGGAGTAAAAAGCAGTAGCTTTTGTGTGGATGCTGAGGGTTCGCTGCTTTTTCAGTCGTATCGCTTACACTCTCACCTGTTGTCGGTGAGCAGCTACCCATCCGCCTCTGCCCGCCATGGACATCACGAAGGGAAGCCTAGACGATATCTCCCGTCCGGCCTCCAGTGAGCGTCATCGCCCCGGGAGCCGAGTGTCGCTACGGGAAGGTGTGCGGGTTAACCAGGACACCCCGTATGCTTTGGCGGTCCTAAGCCCCGACAGCCCTGGGACGGAAACTCCTGTTAATTATGTAATTACACATACTGTGTCATTGTGTTATTCACCACACTTTGGGCGGTCATATCTGCCATAATCCCACACACCTCTCTTTAGATACAGTAATGCTAATATTATAGTCATGCTATAGTATAGTAGGCTACGTATGCTTTAAACGCTTACTTTGTATGGCCAAAAGGGGGCACCGGACAATGAGTTCCCGGTTTCCTCTGATGATCAAGCATGGTTAGATGGCAGACCGACGGACCCTGTTCATGGAGAAGAAGATGAAGGAAGACGGTTGGATCACTTGGGAAGACATTTCTCAGAGTCAGGTGTGAATTTGGCTTATGCCAAAAAGATTGCACCAATAAATATGAAGAGTAATGTAATAAATGTCATCAAATGTTTGTGGTCTAGCAGAGAAAAGTAAAATTTGGTAAAAGCAGTAAAGCTAAAATTATTGCTTTGAATTTAGTCAGCATATATACAATGAGCTGACAATTGGCATAAAAAGACATCTGTTTTAATGTTCGTCTTTTAACAGAAGGAAAGTCAGGCAACTTTTATATGGAAGAATCTGATGAGGAGAATAAAACTCCAGTCCTTCAGGAAGCCATTAGGAAAATGAAAAAACTGGACAAAATTTTAGCACAGAAGATCTCCAAAGAAAAAGCTGTGAAGGCAATGGGGAAGGAGCTCCAGGTGAAATTATGGAAAGAACTTAAGGTGAAAATACAGAGACTGCTGCCCTGAAATCTGTGTTTTTTCCCTCAAAGCTGGTATTTCGTTTTAGTGTTTGATCGGGGGATTTGAATATCTCGCAGGAACTAAGGACAAAACCAGAACGTGCCGATGAGGCTGAAAACACACGACTTTATTTGGCTCTAGGATCTACTAGCTGTAAGTGTGCGAAATGGCTAAAAACGTACCTCACCTGTGTGCTAACATTTCTACAAGCTGTAAAGATAGTGCCAGCATTAAATCACAGATATCTTTGCACACATGTTCATGCCAAAATTCTTCTGTGCGTGGGACTGTTTGTCATCTAATTTAGTAGTCACCTGTAAGGCAAGACCTTGAAATCTGGACAAAGAAATGACATTTAATCCCATTTGATAAGTGATGACCCTTTGTGGTTTGCCAGAGTATGTCCATGTCAGGGCTTGATGATAATTTGGGGCAGTTATATAATGTTTTTTTTGTTGTTGTTTTTAAATCATGAACAGAAAAACTCTTTTAAGGGAAAACTGCTGCTACCATCTCAGGTCACAGAGGTCACATATCTCACTCTTTCTGCTGCTTCTTTTCCAGCCACTAGAAGATTGAACTTACCTTTTCATTGCACATTTCCATCTGTGTCATAACAAACTTAATCATTTTTAAATATTCCAGCCTATGGCTCTGGTGAGGACGGGGAGTTTGTTCCCATATTTGGGACTCAGATTTCACAAGATGGGTATGATGTAGAAGAAAAGAATCTGGATGAAGGTAAGTAAGCAGTAGTAAATGTATTCCCCTGTGCAGTAGGTTGAACTGAGCTGGGAAGTCCAGGCACTGAACCAGGTCACACAACGTGTTTTGGAAAAACCTTCAATGGCTGTATTCATGTGAAAGTAAATGTTTTAAGGATGACTCCCAAGTAGGAAGAAATCGATCATCCACTGGTGTTCATTTCGTCCCATAGCCATGTTGGAATTTTTCTATTTACAGCATTGCAGCGGTATGCGTTCAATGTTTTTATTCCTTTCATCTGCTTACATGCAATTCTAA
The DNA here is from genome assembly GCA_026781065.1 of Mormyrops boulengeri. Taxonomy (NCBI): domain Eukaryota; kingdom Metazoa; phylum Chordata; class Actinopteri; order Osteoglossiformes; family Mormyridae; genus Mormyrops; species Mormyrops boulengeri. The sequence goes on along the minus strand of JAODLD010000030.1, from coordinate 542,264 downwards.
GTTTTTTACAGTAGATGGCAGTATACCATTAGGAAAAAGCAAATGGTTTTCATGCATTAGAAAAGTCCATTAAGCTGAGGGGTCCTCTTTCGCAAAACCAGTTGCATTTTTGACATTGCCATCGGATACTGCTGTAAATCACTAAAATGTTGTTAGATTTTATATAATTCTAGGTGTTCTGTGAGTTAACAGTTGGTGTGATTGCATGTAATTGTTAATGTTTGTCTTGATTTTCCCAAGATTTTCTTCCATCTGTCAGGGTAAATATGCACAATTGAAAAGTGAGGTGGGCTGAATATATCAGGGAAGCTTAGTGTTGCACATGTTAATGCATATAAGACATCAGTAGAATGGGATTTGCATTAAAAGTTTCTCCTGAATTCTAAAAATTTAAGTGATCAAAGTTGACTGAAATAATGTTGTGTTTCGCCTGCTGTGTGGTTTACCTCTTACAGCAGGCAAAGGAGGCCAGTGCAAAGCAACAGACTGCATTGAATTTGATCTTGAGGAGCCAGTGCCAGATCCGCCAGACTGCAGACAGAGTGGAGTCGTCGGGGCCAAGAAAAAAAAAGACTTTGTTAAGAAAAACATAGAGGTGGGTCAGAGGTCATAATGGGCCTGATTCTGTGCACAGTGTATTTCATTCAACGACATAAGCTATCAATAAGTTCAATGGAGCAACAGAATAATGACTGGGCTGGAATGAACAGCAAATGTGAGCCATAATCAGTGGTCTGATGTGACTCTGTTTAACCTGACAGCTGGTCCGGGATGCTGGGAGCCAGGTGGTGATGACACAAGCTGAGAAGCAGAGACTGGCAGAGCTCCTGCAAGACCTTGAGGAGTGTAACACGAGCCCTGAAGGAGATGAGGTATCTGCTGACTATGGGGTGATGGAGGAGGGGGGGGATTGGGAGGGGGTGACCCCATGCACTTGGGGAGACATGCGTTACCATTGGCCCGTGCAGTTCATCTGAGGAGCAGAGGGCAGGTGCAAGGTCGCAGGCTGTGGTATCCTTCCTCATCTACACAATGGTAGTCACTGTTCTCTGATGTGTATGGCTATGTGATCAGAAGGTTCACGGTTTGAATCCCGTGGCTGGTAGAGTGAGTTCACCGTTGGGCCCTTGGGCAAGGTCCTTAACTCCAGTTGCTCCAGGGATTTGCTGACCCTGCTCTCTCACTTGTATGTCACTTTGAACAAAAGCACCTGGCAAATAAATAAATGTAACGTGTACCAAGTGCTGGGAAATGGCACACCACTGATGCCATTAAAACATGACAATTTGTTGTATTTTGTTGCGTTTTACCACATATCTGCAGATGCCGTGTGAACCCAGCTCGGGAAATAATTTATGCATGGGGAAGTCTATATACCTCACTGGGTGTGAAGTTTTATGTCATATGCTGTGTATGTTTAGCTGGGAGTTTCTGCACAACTTCAGGAAACCAGAAATGCATAAAATGTATGAAGAAGATTGGTGACTGAATAAAAATGCTCTTGCTTGTTTAAATGCAATGAAATCACCGAAAGAATAATCAAAATACATATCTGCTATGGTATATGCCTGAGCTGATTTTCAAAAAAGATTTTAATATCGCAGAGCAGATATTTCTAATCATATTACATCATTGAATCATAATACATCATGATTCAAATTTCTATCACCTTCTAGATGCTGAAGAGAATATATCACTCAAGCCACATCATTTATTCGGAATATTTTATATATTGCATGCATTTTGGAACCTTACTGTCCTTGGGTTTGAATTTGTAAATATTCCTTGCTTGGTTTTATGAGATTGCAATTTATTTCCTGGATTCAGTATTTACTGAAAACCATGAAATGTCATTGTTTGGAAAAATCTTAAAACTTAAAGCGGCTTTGCATTTTAGAAGGCATAAGGAAAGCTGTGCATGCAGTGGTATTTATTCTAATGTTTTTGGAGCCTGAATAAGATTAACAGCTGTAAAACACATTTTTAAATGTATTGTGTTTTTTTCTGGAAAACATGCATATTCCAGTTCAAATACTGTATGACAAACATGTGATCAGACACACAGAAGCTGGAGAGAAATTCTTGTATAAACCAACCCGGGCTGTTTCTTCAGCCTCTGCTTCTGGGATTTTCTATGATAGTGGCTGCCTGGTGTGAGGGGAACACTGGGTGTCCCAGGTGTGTCAGGATGTGTTGTTTACTTTGTGTATTATTTAAGCTAATAATGGCTACTGTTTCGCTGCTCTTGAAACTCAAAGTCTTAAGTGCTAAATTTATCAAGCTTCCCCTGGGTTTTTAGGGCCAATTCAGGGTAACTGCACCACACACTTCAAACTGAGACAAGCCTGCATTCTTGGGAATTTTATAAGTCCGGCATAGGCTTCCTGTTATTGTTAAGCATGCGGTTATGAAAGGCTGCTGGGCAGCAAGTTCGTCTGTGATGTCTCACGGGTAGAGCCGTGATGCTATGTCAGGGAGCCCTCTGCACGAGGAAGAGGCTGGCATTCCGTCAGAGCCTGGAATCTAATGCAGCTGCCATTTAATGCTTCTTTTGAATTTTATTTAGGTTCTTTCCTATTTACTGGTGATAATTCTGGGCTTCAGCCTTGGGCAGACAACTGTAATTTGAATCAGGGTTAGTAAAAATACTTGCACAGCGAGAGTTTCATTCCTTAGTATAATTATATCAGGCTGGTCTGATGTCCTTTTCTGTGGAATCCACCCAGGTGTCCCTTCAAGAATGTTCTTTGGGATGCTATGATGTGGTTCACTTGTCTCCTTAGCTTCCAGGTCACCTAAAATAGCGCGGCGGGCCCTTTCTGCGGTTTCATTTCACGAAATCAATAAAGCTTCAGCACCCTGGAGAGCTCATCGTGGTAATCTCCTAAAGTACAAATGTCTTGTTTTTATATGCTGGAAAGTTCTATTTGTCTGCCTGTGCTCACCAACATCTGGCTTGCATCCGTTTATTTCAGAAAGTTCACAGAGCTGAGACATTTCCGCCGTGTTCCGGAAGTAGTTGTTGGAAAGGGTCGCGAGATAGCTGAGAAGCATTTCATGTCTTGTCCCTGATTTTTATTGAGAGTGACCATACTTTAGGATATCACTACAGTTTCCTAGGTAAAGATGGAAAGCCAAAGGGTTTTTAAATTTCTCTATATGTCTTTCTTATCACTTTGCTGTTTACCGCATTAAAGTAGCACGCTGGAGTTTTCTTAAGCAGTCGGGGGGGGGGGGGGGGGGGTGAAAAAAACAAAATAAAAAGATAACAGGTGTTTTTAAAAACAACCCCATTAAATTTCAAAGAACAAATT